>OMNN01051590.1:0-18702 GCA_900302755.1 Chromis chromis | reverse complement strand
TATATATATATATATATACATATATATATATAATGAAACACGAGTACTCAAACATGTACTTCTGTGTATTAATGTAATCATTAATTTATGTCTGCTCTACATTCAGGGCAAATATAGCCTTGGCCTTGGATGTAGAAGAGATACAGAAATGTACATTATTGAAAGTGCAGTAGGTTACAGGCTGAATGATAGAATTGAAATGAAAATGAGTTTTTCAAGGACTATAACCTGTACAGCTGGAGGATGGACTGATGTTAGAGTTGAGGGAGTAAAAGTGAGGTTAGAGGTGTAATGAACAAGTGATCTAGGAAAAAAGGGGAAAATGAAAGGAGTAAATTGTGAAATAGGCTAAAGCAATACAGCGAGGGAGCCACCCTCAGAAGAGAAAGGCAGCGGGATTAACAGGTGAAAAATTACTTCACAACAGAACACACACATAGAAGTCTAGACAGAATGATTTATTTGTGAGATTGAGGTTGTCTGAGTGGTAAATTTGCCAAGGTCGTTGTTCAGTTGTATGAATGCATGCATGCACCAATGAATTCCCCCGGCATTAAATATTCAGTCATATATACATGACTGTCTGCATGCATGTGTTCCCTTCAAGCTTTTTTTAAAATCATGCAATATGGTTAAAATATTTTTATATTTTAAAAACATCTTTGTTGTGAATCAAATCCATATGCCTACTGTTACAGTACATACAAAACTATGGAGTTTCCCACTTTAAAAGAAAACTGTTGTAAGACTTCCAACTGCTGCTAACATCCACCTCTTTGCAAGTTGCATGACTGATGACATTATACCTCATACCTCATTTAAATATTGTAATTTTTAGCACATTATGTACATCATTTGTGATCCAACTGCTCTACGTGCCTTAAATTGCCCCCAGGGGACAAATAAAGTTTTTTTTAAAACTGAATTAGTGATTTCTTGATAGGAGTTTTTGAATCTTTCCCCAGTTTTTTGTTAATACATCCTGCAGGCCGAATTCATCCATCTATCCATGGTTACTTTTGTTTTCCTTAGTTTTGGTCAAATGCATGTGATTTGGTTTGTTAGTTCTACAAAAGTAACAAAAACTTGTCTACTTTTTGGGTTAACTTTTATATCTTTTAAGGATTTTGAGACTAAAGTCAGTGCCATCTATGTGTACAGTTGCCATGGTGTTATTCCTGTCTACTGTGAAGGGTAGTGGAAAGGGTCAGTGTACATGTCCCTCTGCTCTGCAGTGATACAGCAGCAGACTGTCCACAGTAAATCCAATTAACTTTATCACTTCCAAACTGTGGTTGTTTGAACTGTGGCTGCGCTTTCAGTCCATCCTGCTCACAGAACTAGCACAACCACCCATTCTTTCCACTGCAGACAGAAAATCAGTCAGAGGATGTTTCCCTCGCTTGTTCACTGAAACCGTGTTTGCCTTCTGTGTTTAGCTTAAGAGATTAAATTATTGGATAATATTAACACAGAATATTTCTTTAGTGAACATCTGGAGGAAGATTTGAAGTATTAACTCCAGAATTGTTTCATTCCTTCTAACATGACGATATCCAACTGCCGATAAATGTCGACTGCTGCCTGAATGTATGCATCTTGTATGGGGTATGCAAGATGGCCCCCACCGAGGCAGACATCTTTGCGTGATCCTCCCACAACCGCCGCTGCGCAATGGTGCATTACAGTAGAGAGGCACTCCTGGAAATCGGCAAAGTTCACTACAAACTCGTTAGTCTTTCCAAGTTCAACTTTCAGCATGATGGCACTGGGGCTGCTACACGATACGATCAGCACGCATGAGACAATACACCCAGACACCATGTTCATTGTAGCCAACGACTTTAACCACTGAAACCAGAGGACTGTCCTGCCCAAGTTACCATCAACACGTCTGCTTTCCAGCGAGGGAGAACAACATCCTGGACCATGTCTACAGCAACGTGAAGGACGCCTACAAAGCAACACCACGGGCACACTTTGAACTGTCCGACCACATCTCCATGTTCCTCTATCCAACATACAGACACTCCTCAAGAGAGCCCTCCCAGTGAGTAAAACCGTTAAAGTGTGGATTGAAGTGACTGATCAGACGCTTCAGGACTGCTTTGAGAGCACAAACTGGGATGTGTTTAGAACTGCTGCTTTGAGAGAGGACTCAGCTATGGATTTAGAGGACTATGCTGCTGGGGTAACAGGCTATATCAGCCAGTGCACTGAGTCCGTATTCTCTACAAAACGCTGCAGGACTTATCCAGAAACCCTGGATCAACAGTGATGTAAGGTCCATGCTACGTGCTTGTTCTTGTGCATTTGTCTGAGGCAGTGTTGAGGATGACAAGAGGGCTAGATATGGCCTATGTATATCCATCAAAGAGGCCAAGAGACAGTGCAGATTGAAGCTGAAGGGATACTACACCACCAGAGACTCCGGAAGCTTGTGGCAAGGCCTGCAACACATCACTGACTACCAACAAAGGAGCAGGGCAGTCAGAACCAGCTTTGCTATGCTACCAGATGAGCTGAATGAGTTCTACACTCGAGAAGATAGCTCGAGCAAAATAAGATTTTCATTGTACAGTGTGACTGTCTAGTTTTCTGTGCATATGACAATAAACCTCTTGAATCTTGAATGTTTGCAGTTTGTCTTCGGCTGTCTTGAAGCTGCCTTTTGTCTAAAATTTTTTAGTGGTTACTAGTTCAGTTCATAAATCATTTTCTCCCCAATGACCAGTAACATCAGATAACATTACTAACCAACACTTAAAAGTAGCTGCCAATGTAAGGTTCTGCTTATTATTTGAAATACAACAAGTCAAGCACATAGCCCAAAGATGGAGTCAGCACATTTTATACACTGGTGTTGGTATACAACCCTGGCGGTACCCCCACTACCACCAGACAACAATAATCCTGGAGATACTTGTGTATAAGATTAAGAACATAGCATGCAGTGAGTCGCCCCAATGAAGGAGATTGTTAGCCAAAATGCATAGGGACCAATAAAGTACCTACCTACCTAAAATAAAATGTTCTAAAAAAATAAATAATTAAAGATAAGGCCTAAGTGCTGGAGGTGATATCCTTCAGAAGGATGTTAGGGAGAAATGGGGGCAGCAACTCTACTAGAAACACAGGACAAGGCTTTAGAAGTGTGTTTGCTTAGTAAGCAGAAACCTCCAGGGCTAAAAAAAAAAATAAACTAATGCAGTTCCTCAAATGGCCACTTGAGACTGACCCTAAAAATGAGTCAATCCCCATGGACCCCATGGTAAAATGCACAACTTTACAGCAGAAATAAAAATGTTTACTGCCTGGTACAAAGAACGGTTTGGGTCTCTATAGCCAAATTCCATGTTCATGACGACTGTAAAGGGGGAGAATTTTTATGTAACTCACCAGTTTAAATTGTATTGAGGCTTAAAATAATTCATAATTAGGGGCATGGCGGCTTTGAATGGGACATGTCCATTACCCAGAATCACTGAGCTTCAAAACTACTGTTCAGGAAACCTATGGGTCAAGTCACAGGGTTTGTCTGTCTTTATAAACAGTCTATAGGGTGTAGCAGTGAGTCATGTCACTTTAACCTTCCAGGTCAGCTCTCTTGTGCCTCCTTTGAGTTTATCCTTTTTTTAGCCATTATATCTAGCCAGCATTTAAATAACTGCCTCAGGCAACAGAAACAGTTGTCTCCTGCCTTCTGCAGAGATGCAATTAAAGGTCTTATGTAATCGAGTAATAGTGTGACTTCTATGCACACAGAGGTTTATTCCTGAAGCATATGTCCTGTTATGGCTACCAGCAGTAGGGGGAAGGTTGGTGACAGGAAAGCTGGCAGATAAATCCTGGGTTTGTCTTTAGTGAGAACTTTTGAGGGTGGCCTGTTACTAATTTTAATTAATTTTGTTTTGCATGTGCAGTTGATATTTTACCATATACAAAAGCATGTGCACACTAATGCTAAAAGCACCACTGTCCCCACTAAGAAGTTGCAATACAAATCCTCAAGTTCAACATGAATGAAAAATATAAGGTTTTGTCAAAACTGCTGACTGTGGACAAACTGTGGTTCTCCAATTACTGGAGCGTGTAATGCCACCACACTGCAACAGATGAGGGTGAGAGTTAAGGTCATCTCACACTGTCATGTGTTTTACAAGGCCATCCCAACCGATCAGCCTGTATTTACTGTATATTTGTCAGCGTCAGTGGGCGACAGGTAGTTACAGCTGGGTGATTTCTTGTAAATGTGGATTTATAGCACTTTGCACTCTGTTAGGCTTAATGTGAAAGTTAAGATATTTCTGCTTTGTAGTAAGACAGTAAATTTGTATCTTTCATCAACTTGACAGACGTATACTATATATTTCTGTCAGATTCCTGCATTAATATTCCACATACAGTCTTTAAAATTCATCAAGAAGTCCATATAACCAAAATATCCATAACTAGGGTTGCAGTAATTATTTTCTTTCCACTGCTGGGTGAGGTGGGGTGAAGACAGGGTGAGGCAGAGGCTGCTGAGTGAGGAGTTTCCAGAGGAGAGCAGCGCCGCTCACATCACGGAAAATAGTGGCAAAGACAAAGAGGCTGCCTTAATGGGAAGAGACCAGGAAAAAGATCCGGTTGGGTGAAACAGGCAGCAGAAAGGTTAGTGAAAGGTTGCTGACTGGGAGATTTCTCCAGAGCAGGAGCAGCTAAAACACAGCAGCAATTTTAACAATACAGAACAAGGTGGAACAAGAATCCAAGGATGAGATATTATATTTTATATGACTGCACATTGCATCATAATATGGGGTTTTCAGGTCAGCACCGTCCTTTGTAAAAGACATAAGCTGTACTAAGTAAGTGGCATTAGGGGGTGTCAATTAACAGGAATGAGCTACCAAATTCATCAAGTTAAAGAATAAGAAATCCACATGGTGTGCTTCTGGCAGGAAGTGTTTGATTCTAAGACTGTTCATGCTGAGCTAAAGGTGCAGGATCTTTACCAGCAGCCTTTGTAAGTGAGGATGTTTTGTGGTAAAACAGAGGAGGAGAAAACCAAACAAAACCAAACACAAGAATCCCCAAAGAACAAGACTTCAGGGAGAGAAACAGATCATCAAAGCAGCAGCCAGACTTTTAAAGACTCCCTAACAGGTGAGATTCACCCCTCAGTAACGGAGGAGGAGGAGCAAAGCAATCAGAAAGAACCTGAAACACCTGAAACACAGACAGCCAGTGCTGTATATATAATTAGTATAATACTTAGATAATCTCTGTAGTTTCTGAGACTAGAAACAGATCATTTATCCTCTCATCAGTTTGTATGTTTGATCAATTAATTAACTTTACAATCTGATTTCTCCAGCTGACCATAAAAGGCAATAGAAAGCATCAATTACACAGACTGAACTGACTGCATCTGCTTTTCCTTGCAGTTGTTTTGTGGTAACGATGACTGGTCACTCCGTGTTTCAAATTTCAGACACATGGCATGGAACAGCTAATGCTGGTCGTGGTAGTGCCCGTCTGAAACTCCGAAAGTAGGCCTGGAGGATTTAATCCAATATCCAGATCTCCAACAGTATAAAACCAACCAGCATATCCCCTCTGGAAGAGATTAGTCAGTGCAGATCAAAGAAAATAAAAGGGGAAAAAAGAATATCATGCTGGGTAATCAAAAGGAAGAATGAAATCAGGAGGGAGGGAAAGGCAAGTAGTTAAAAAAAAAAAAAAGGTTACAATAAGTACGAAAAAAGGGCGGTGGTTCGACAGAGCAAAGGAAACTGGTGAAAATGTGAAGTAATGAGAATGTGAAGATGGAGAAGCTAATGTTAGGACAGCTGACATAGGGAACGGTTAGCATGAAGAAAGTTCAGAAGGTCACAGTGAGGGTTTATTATAAGGAATCTGCAGACATTTTCATCTGCTACAAGAGGTGAAGTGAAATTGTTGGATGGAGTGAAGGGAAGCTGTAGAATCAGGTGAATGTGCCAGCAATCAGGGAAATAGGGACTCTAGAAAGGTAGTAGTAGAATTTGCAGATAGATTTGGATAGGTTGAGATGAGAAAGGGTGTCAGAAAGTGAAAAATGCAAGTCTGGAGATTAGGTTTTCTGTAATTTGTCTCTTATTGGAGCTGGTAGATGCATATTTGGGCCGAATGTGAGATCATTTGATGCCCTGTAATCTCCTTAAGCTCTGTTATCCATAATGAAACACAACTTTCAGATTTTTACCTGACACATATATTGTGTTCAATGATTTACTGAGGCCATATATTGTGGAAAAGTTGGAGGTGAGTGTAATGAGACAACTAATTAGATTTTCCCATTAGCTTTAACGCAAATAAAATTTTGGATCTGAGGTCTGCGCTAAAAAGCCAGTTCAACATACCCAGGATATTTTTGGGTTATCTGACATCAACTTAACAACTGTAAGTGGCCACAGAACAGTGGTTATCAACGTGTTAAGTAAACCCTGGTTTCTAAAATTGAGGCTATTAGCAAGTTCACGTATGATCTGGTGCCAGAAGACCATAACGATTGTAAACATGGGCAACATTAGAGCTACATATTTCTCACAAGAACAAGCCATAATCCTCAACCAATGTGAGGAATTTAAAATATAATAATTCAGGCTAAAAGCAACACGATTGCTGCAGCCAAAGCCGGAAAGGAAAGCTGGCAAAAAAATTGCTAACTGTGCAAATTAATTAATAGTCTTATCAGTATCGCTGCCCCATCATTTAGACACAAGTACATCTGACTGTAATTGAAGCTAATGTGTTTAAAATGTGTGTTAAATGTAGTCTTATAATGAGTAAGATAGTTTTAGCTTTAGATCTTTTCAGCTGCAACAGTGAAAGACTTAAACAGTCTTGGGAGCAAATAAAGAACATGTATAAAAAATAATTCAAACCAGTAAGTAGGCTTACTGCAGAAGGTCAACAAGTTCAAGGCATTGGTGCTGCACAAGTCTCTGTTTTGGGATTATTTTATTATATTTTATCTGTAGAACAATGAGTAGACTTTAAAAATGCTTACAGTTCTAAAAACTGAAGCCATCCTGAGAGAGACCAAACTCTAAGATCTTCAAGGACTAATGATGCAGTTTCTCCAAAGAATGCAGGCTGCAACATAACCTGCTTACGTTAAAGTATACAGCATAAATTATGATGGCGATGTACAATGGTAAGAAGTGAACCACAGCTGTCACATAGAAAACACCGGGTTACACCAGACGCTACCTCTTTAACCCTAAATCCTGCTTTGTACAGGCCTCTAGGTTGGTTTGTGCACTATAAACCTGATCTTATTTGTAGCCTGTAGCTAACATATTTGGGTGGTAAAACCAAAGTCAGAGTGTTTACCCTTCTGTCTGTTTGAAACATCCATTTTTGGGCCAACTCTAATGTTAAACTTTGACCACTAATACTTCCAATTGAGTTCACACCACAGACTATATGTAAAGATATACAAACCCTATGTGATGTCACTCATAGGTTTTACTGAACAGCTGTTCAGATGTCGCCATCTTGGCAGTGTCTGACTCCTTCTCACTGCCTGCTAATCCAAAAATAAACAAAGACATGGAGCATAATGCAGCTGTGGCGGATCATGCCAACGTTCTGGGCCATGGACTGTCTTTATGCACAACTTTAAGCCTTAATAAAATTTGAATGGGGGAGTTATAAATAATTGCACCCTCTGTACAGCTGTCCTGAAAGTGCAAATTAGCTACAGAGACCAAAACCATTTTTGGTACCAGGCTGTAAGCATGTTTATGTTTGCTGTAAACTTGGGCATTTTAACATGGGGGTCTATGGGGATTGACTCACTTTTGGAGCCAACCTTTAGTGGACATATGAGGAACTGCAATTTTTCACACACCGTGTTGGCCTTATTTTATTAGTAATAATAATAATAATAATAATGCAGTGGTTTTATATAGCGCTTTTCTGGACACTCAAAGACGCTTTACATTGCATTATTCATTCACTCCATACTCGATGGTGATAAGCTATGTATGTAGCCACAGCTGCCCTGGGGTAGATTGACGGAAGCGAGGCTGCCAATCCGGGCCATCGGCCCCTCCGACCACCACCAAGCACTTACTCTCACATTGCATTCACCCAGGCTTCCTGGTGTTCCCTCACGGTCTCCCATCCAGGTACTGACCAGGCCCTATCTCGCTTAGTTTCTGAGATCTGACGGGATCGGGCATCCACAAGGCGGTATGGCATGGCCATTTTTCCTGCTCAAAAGGGATCCAAAGGGAACTTTGGATTGGTGGTTTCTCTGTTCAAAGTTTGTAAAGGAATTTTTCAGCCCTGGATGTTCCCACTTGGTTTCTTCAGTCTGTGACTGGTCATAACTGTCTTTTGTGATTCCCTCACTAACTCACACTTTCACCCTCAGTTAAGGGCATTGAAATGGGCATTTTGTTCAGGTTAAATTTAAAGAAACACTCTTTTTTTCAGATGCTCCCCTTCACTTTGATGTGTGACCTCAGAGTTTAGTATCGTATGCAGTGTAACTTAGAGGAAACCAAGGTCTTTGCTGCTAAACTCTGTAACGATTCGTGACTTCCTGCAGCTCTCTATGTGGTTCGTGTGCTGATAGACACTGCAGGTGGGCTATCATGTTAACATGATGAACTTACCATGTTGGGAATATGAAAAAAATGCATTAATATGACATTATTCAGAACTCCGGTCTTTAGTTAGGGCTCATTAAAAAGCAGGAGGCTGCCACCTTGGCTCACACAGGAGGTGTTGGTGTTCTGGTCGGGCCTGGATCACATTTTCAGGCCTGTCAAACTCTGAAAGGAAATGATTGTTATGGGCTCTTGTTAAGCAGTTACAATCTGTCATCTGGAATTGCATTTTAGAATTAAAAGCTGCTTTTTACCTTTATGTGGTGAGCATAATGTGACACATGTGGACGAGGACACACACACAGCTCTCCGCCTTTTTACCAGCTGCAGGAAGCAAGACCGAGAGAATTATAGAGATGAAGCGATATAAATCGGAATATAAAAGAAGCGTGAAATGAGTTGCAGTGAGAGCAAAAACAGAAAGACTTTAGATTTCTTTCAATGAATCACTGTTCCCTTCTTTTAGCTGAGATCACGTGATAGAAACGACAGTCCAATGAAGTGGGCGGCTCTGACTAATAACTGGTTCATGGCCTCTGTGCTGTCAGTGTTGTTTGTTCGGGCTTTTATGGGAAGTTCTCAACGCTGTTGTTGAAGCCAGAAGATGCCTAATCTACGGTTTCTCTCCTCGTGACCCTGAAATTGTTTTGTAGCTTTGGGAAACAGGCCTCGTGTTTACAAGAACAGGCTGTGCCGTCCGAAATTACAGGTTTGAAATGATGACTTCCTTCACACATGGCATTCCTGTTTAATTTGTGTTGGGTGTCAATCGTGACTTGTCGGTTTGTCATCAGCTTTATTGTGTTGCACCAGTGACATCAGTGTCAGGAGATCTATGAGCTCACTGCTGCTCATCACAATGCAAATCCTCTCTGTCATAGTTAAAGTTTATTTCTTTTTACTATCTTTCTATCTTTTTTATTTTTAGAGAAGGTAAATATGGGTTTTATGTTTGTGTGTGCGTGACAGAGAGGAAGAGAGAAGAATAAATGAAGAAAAAGTGTGAGTGAATGATTGCTGATAATGATCTAGCTGCCATGTCTTCTCATGTAATTCACCAGCAGGTCTTAGCAGCTAATGAATAACATTCTCCAGTACATGAAAAATGACATCATTCACTCCTGTTCTGGCTTTTTTTTGTTGTTTTTTTGTAAAACTCTGTGGCAGTTCTGCTGTTCATATGGCTGCATGTGTGTGTTTCTCAAAAAGAACAGTTGATGTGGAAAACATGTTAGCTTTTTTCTCCGAGATGGAAACTTTCTCCTGGAATTTTACAGCGGTCACTGGTTTGCATATTTCATTGTGCAGCTGCCACTTAACTAAATAAACTGTTTTCAATCGAAAAACAATTGTTTTCATCCAGATGTCAAGAAAAATTCTCACTTTTGAATTATCACTGAAAAGACAAAATCTGTCAGTCTCAACATCTGATAAAACAAAACTATATATATTTGTTTGATTAGTAAAAACAGAGAGACAAGCTTTGTTGTTCTTAGATTCTTACCACTTGTGGGGCAGAAAGTCTTGACCAGTCAACCACTTGTGACTCGAAGAGATGACCATTGCTGGTTTGGCTCATAATACTGTTGGAAAATCATACTATGTTTGGCTTTCATATGAACAGTTTGGCTTTCATATGAACTTAAATTGCAAAATATACCAAGTCCAGCAAGCTTTAGAGGTGCTAGTGAGTGGATTTAATTTTCATTTGGCTCGCTGTTTCCCTGTTTTCAGTCTGCCTTCTGGCTTTATTTTTATTTTTATTGTGTGTGTTATTGATCCACTCATAAAATTCATGGAAAGAAAGCAACTAAACACATTTTTCAATTGTCCTTAAACCATCTAAACCCCAAGCAGTTTTTAGGCTTTTTTCCTATTGCATTTTTACTCACTGTGGGCTCATTTTTCATTGTAATATAAAGTCCTGCACCTGTATGGAAAAAGCACAACCATATAGAGAAAATTCAGAAATATCCTTTGTACAGTATGACACAGTAATGATGCCATAAATCATTAAAAAAAATCAAGTTGAATTTCTTTGAATATCCATCCATCACCTATACACCACTTAATCCTCTGTAGGGTCGCTGGGGGGGCTGGAGCCTATCCCAGCCGTCTTGGCCGAAGGCAGGGGACAACCTGGACAGGACGCCAGTCTATCACAGGGCTACACATAGAGACAGACAACCAAGCACACTCTCTACAGACAATTTAGAATCATCAATTAACCTCAGCATGTTTTTGGACTGTGGTAGGATGCTGGAGTACCGCGGTGAAAACCCACCCTGCACAGGGAGAACATGCAAACTCCACACAGAAAGATCTCAGGTGTCCTAACCGGGACGCGAACCAGGGATCTTCTAGCTGTGCGGCGACGGTGCTAACAACCGAACCACCATGCAGCCCTTCTTTGAATATATATTTGACAAAAAAATGTAATAACTTGGATCAACATGTACAACAACAGGTCCAAGTCCACAGAGACGCTGCCAGTCCTAGAAAAACACGGTGATTCTACATCTCTATATTCATATTTTACATGTAAACGCAGCCTGCAGTTCAGCTCAAATCAGTCAAAAAGTCCCTGAATTTATGTCACGTGAATGTTGGTTGCATTTCAAGGGTTGGTTCAACTTCAAGGTTGAGCAAAGGAGTGCAGATTATTTTCTTTTTTACAGAAACTGGTGAGAGTAAAGATTTTATTTGTAGCAAATGTTTAAATGAGACATGTAAAATTAAACAATTTAAATGATTTGAAAAAAAGATTTAGTTCCATTAGCCAACAGAACAGCACGTTACTGATGAGAAGCTCAAGGCCTGTTGGAAAGTTGAAACTCTGAAGATTCTTTCTGTTTCTGGGTCTTATAAATGGTGTAAGTTTGGTTATTTTGATAAGGATAAATGTGCCCGCCAGTGGGTTTTAGGGGTTCAGAGTGTTAAACTTTGAAAAAACAAGTAATCCAAAGCATAGTAATTAAACTAAGTTGCAATCGCTGATGGTTTTAAGAATGTCTCCTTTACTTGTGGACAAAGTGCTGTTTGGACATTCAGGGTACTTTTGTTTTGCATTGCAGCTGTTAGCTTTTTAGTAGAAAGTCAGCCTGGATGTCTTCTTAATAGACTTTTTTGAATAACTTAAAACTGAAATGAAAAAAATTCTGTTTACTTTGGAGTTAAGGTGTGCTACCTGAAGACTGTGTCATGGATTTAGCTGCCACAGTCTGGAGAGAATTTGTGGGATTTTCCAGGATCCGAGGCTCATCGTTAAGACCTGCTCTGACTGGCTGCACCTGCAACATTTTCTCCTGAGCTTTTTTTTCTCTTTTCTCTCTGTTGTCTCTCTCTAATGCTTCTGCAGGTGTGAGTTTATGACAGGATTAACTATTTAACAGCTGCTCAGCCTCACCTCTAACATCCGGCACGCTGCTGAGGAAATGAGGAGGGACGGTTAGTAAAAATCTGACAAAGGAACCCATTTAAAGGTGACAGAAAAGGAAATTATATCAATTATGTTCAAGTTATGGTCAGAAAAAAATAATCAAAAACACTGCCAGTTACCTCATACTGCACTATATGTTCTGGTTTTGTTGGATGCTGAATTAGTTCATTTTGCATGACATCATCATGTGGCAAACATGCTTACAAGTTATAAATGGCAGAGAAAATGCTTCTAACAAACAAAATCTGTGACTTTCTGACCATTTCCAATGATTATTTTCAGAAAGCTACTCCCAAACTAGACATTGACTTAAACTTCTGTCTGTTTAATGTAAATAAAGTCAGGAATAATTGAGTTCATTATGGTTTTCTTTGCTTCCTCTCTGGCTTTTATCCAACTACAGTAGATAAATTCTTGACCAAAGGCCTTATTTAATGTAAATCTTGAGGTTTTGACTTAATCCGGTCGTGGCACCTCGCCCTGTTTATCTGCCATTATCTTGCTATTGATTTAGATTCTCCACTGTCTCTCTGTATCAGCATTTGTGTTTGTGTTTGCACAGTGTGTGTCTGCAGATCCAGGCCTTTTGTCTGACGGTGTGCAGATTCTCAGGACGGAAGTCTGGGCCACCGGCCAGCACGTCACCACTCCTGCATGTGTGTGCATTTAAACAGAAGTAAACGGTCATGACTCCCGACTGTCTCTGCAGCGGCCTTACATAAGCCTATTTAGACTCCTGGGGGGATCCTCACCTTCCTCCTCATCTTCCTCACCCCCCTTCATCCTCCTCTTCCTCCTCTTTCCTCTCTGTTCACTCTTGATCCTACTAACCCGCCCACTCATCCCTTTAGCGCGCAGACTTCAGCAAAAGGGTTTTACCCGTGCTTAAGGGTTTTTTGGCCAAGACTTTAATCATGTCTGGCACAAGTTCACAGTCTTCAACAATGGTGATACCCATCCACAGTGCCTCTCCATCTATCTGCCTCTCCTCCACTCTCCATCTCCATCTCTCATCCGATCCGCCTGGCAACCATTCATTCCCCTTTAGGTCACCGTCTTATCCCCTCTGCACACATTCAAGTTCTTCCATCCTCCCTAAAACCCTCCATTCATCCTACCTTTGCCTCCATCCACCTTCCTCCTCTCCCTCCAGCACTCCTATCCAATCCCTCCATCCAGCTTTGTTTTTTTTTTAGGATTGTGTGAATCCCTACTCACGTCTATTCATTATTTACTTCTAGCCAGGGATGTATGTCTCCTATTGAAGGATTCTCGCTTAACTTTCCATATTTTGGTCCTCATCTTTTTATGTGTCTTCAGTCTTTTGTTTAAATTGTATTGCATGTCTTAAAACAAAGTGTTCAGTCACTTTACATTTTGTGTGTTATTCAGTCACTAATACCTTCCTCTTCATCTCCCTAGATTTCTAAACTATTATTTATATTTTTGATTAATATGAAGACTGTTTTCATAGTCTGTTTTTACTTTTTTTTTTTAAAGAAAAAAAAAAAGTAAAAAGTAAAAATTTTGAATATTGTGCACAACACTTTAAAGTCATTTATTTTATCCAACAAACAGACTCAAAATATTAGTTATTTTGTCAAATTTAACAAAGAAAAACAACAAATCCTCAACTGAGGAGGTGATTCTAGATAATATTTGGTATTTGTTTGACTGAAAATTTACAAAAAAGAAATTTGATATAAAAAAAGATTAGTTCATTAGGAAAATGAATAGTCATTTAACGCCTATTTGTTCATTTATTTTCTCAAGACATCCCTTTTCTTTTTTATTGATTGGATTAAAATTTAAAACTGTTGGCACATTTAAGTAAAATATAAAATATATTGTGATGTAATTCAAATTTTAAAGCACATAAACTGTTTATTGTTAGGAATTCTTTAAATCTCTGGGAGCAGTTGACACACTGAATTATCTATTACCTCCGAAACAATAAAAATGAATAAAATGATAAAATAAAATTATAGGAAATGGAAACAAAATGGGGGCTGCACGGTGGCTCGGTTGTTAGCACCGTCGCCTCACAGCCAGAAGATCCCCGGTACATGTCCCAGTTAGGACGCTTGGGATCTTTCTGTGTGGAGTTTGCATGTTCTCCCTGTGTAGCGTGGCTACCTCCCACAGTCCAAAAACATGCTGAGGTTAATTGATTATTCTAAATTGTCCATAGGTATGAATGAGAGTGTGCTTGGTTGTCTGTCTCTATGTGTAGCCCTGTGATAGACTGGTGACCTGTCCAGGGTGTCTCCTGCCTTCACCCAAGTCGGCTGGTACAGGCTCCAGCCCCCCTGCGACCCTACAGACGATTAAGCAGTTTATAGGTGATGGATGGATGGATGGATGGAAACAAAATGGAAACAACAATCAAATTAGAGCAGCCAAAAGGTTGTTACATGTGGTAGATCAGAGAAGAAAAATGGGGGAAATTTAGTAGCACGCTGATAAGCACAGGCATAAAAGAAAAGACTGAAAACAGCTGCAGGTTATAAACATTGAAAGATTCCAGGTTTGAATTATGGCTCTTGCTTGATCAGTGAAACATGGAACAGAAAATCCAAAGATCGGCCACGTAAAACCCTCACAGTTCAGACCTTAAAAGAAAGATAACAAACAGCTGTTTTAATGTTTATCTTTTGCTCAAGTCCAGAGTTTTACCTCCAAACAGGTTGATCAAATCAAGTCATTGTTATCTACATTGTACAGTTAAAACAACAGCCCTTCAGCAAAAGTGCTTTTCAACAGAGAAACAAAATTTGTGTTGCAACTTTAATTGTATTTAGTTTCTTTGTGCCTCATCTTCTCTCTTCCCACAACCTTTCTAGTTTATGCATCTCTTTCTTTATTTTTTTTAATTATTTCTCACATACAGCTACACTCGTTTTTCACCTGTAATAAATCAGCCCAGCAGTTGCATATGGAGATAAAGCAGCAAAGGCACATGAAAAAAAAGAAGAAGCTATGGATGATAATAGGAAGAGACAGAACAGAGAACAAGGGACGCGAGCCAAGGGCAGGAGGGAGAGAGAACGAAGGAGAAAGTGGGATGAGGAGGAAAGACGGAACAGAGGGAAACATAAAAGCCAAGGACAGGACGGAGAGACAGGAGGAGATGGGAGGGAGGGAATAAAAATGGGGACGGAAAGAGCAGAGTGTCACCTTTTGTGTATATTTATGAAATTTGTTGTGAGACCGCTGTGTGTACGTCCCATCTCCTGTTCAAAATTATGTTCCATTTCCAGCAGCAGCCCAGTTTATAACCATAAGTGTCAATTTCCTCATGTGTGTGTTTGTGTGTTAGTTTGCGAGACACTTCGGCTGACTGCTCTCAAGGTTTTCTAGATGTGTGGCTGTTGTGTCGAGCCACTTATCAGCGTTTGAGTGTCCTTGAGGAATGCTGGAAAATGCATGAAGACACACTGCTGAAGTAAACGGACGCATATTTCAGATGTACAAAGGGGTGAAGCACAAAGACACACCGTCTTAAATTATTGAGGATATAGGAAAAATAGTCTGGAAAATATGGAAGTATAAGCTTGGAATCCTACATGCTATTGTTTCACTTGCGCTTGTTTCCCACGGTGCAGCTGAGTGTATTTGGTCTGTGAGCGCCAGGCTTATCTGTCCGTCGTGTCATAACAGCCTGGTGTGTTTTTGTGCATGTGTGTGTGTGTGTGTGTGTGTGTGTGTGTGTGGTATGCATGAGGATAGTTACTCTATATGCACACACACACACATACACACTCATACATTAACATGCAGAAGAGTTGTGACCCTGGAAAGGTCACAGAGGCCTCACACAGGAAGTAATGATACAAAGACAGATAGCAGCACTTCACAACAAGTGCACACACACACACAGAAAATTTTACCCACAGTGAATTAGCCCTATGTTAAATTTTCATGGTGTTTTTTTGGGTTCATTTTTCACCACTGCAGTATAAAGTCCTGCACCTCTATAGAAACAGCACAACCATGAATAGAAGTCAAACATGTCTTTTGCTGCAGAATAATGCACAAACTATTACTTTTACAAACATTTCATGATAAAAAATAATGATTGTACATAGTATCAATAATTTACTACTAGCATTTTTAGTTTGTTTCCATACTTCCTATCCTATCTGCTTTGTGGAAACACTGCCTGCAGTTCAACTGATAATTCTCATGACTGATTGTTGTAATTGAGCAAAGACTTATTGGTTCCACCATAGAGCACAGATTTTTTTTTTTTTTTTTATTATTTTTTTTACAGGATCTGGTTAGGACAATTGTATATTTTTTCAGTTTATTTTAAAATGAGGCATGTATATTAAAGTGATTTTGATGAAACACCACAATTCTAAGCTTCTGATTATGTTTATTGATGGATTGACGAGTAGTTCAAGGACCTTTGGAATTTTTAAAATCTAGTGATTATTTCTGTTTTTCGTAGTTTCTGGCACTAAAAAACTGTGTGATTTGAGCATTTAAAAAAAAGATAACATACCCTTCAAACCTGCATTGGTTTTGTTCTTCCCAGAGGGGAATCCATTGTCATATATAACTTTCACATTTCTCTAAACCTTCAGTCCACTGTAGCTTAGTGTCTTAACTAGTATCCCTTGTCTAGATTGTAGCTTAACCGATTTTCACTCATTTGAAGGAATTTCATTACTGTAGCATTTTTGCAGTCACACAAAGGTGAATTAACAAAGATAGCATAACTCATTTGCCTTCTCCACATTTACTATATGGAGTCAAGTTTTCAGTGTTCATAGAGACAGGTGTGTTTTTGCTTTGATTGGCACCTCTCTCAGCCATTCTGATACTCAGCTTTGTCTTCAGACCAGACACATTTGATCCATTCTCTCACTGAAAAATAACATTTGATTGCTTGATTTTTTTGGGAAATTTTTGGTTAAAAGGAGTCAGTTGAGTTAGTTCAGGCATCTGTCTTACCTGGACCCCCTTCACATGATAGGTTTTGGGCATATCCAACTGGGAGGCAGGGGTGGACTGGCAATCTGGCATAGCGGGCATGTCCCGTTGGGCCAGTGTCTAGTGGGGGCCGGTCAACAGGTTTTGTTTTTTTTACCCCCATATAATTGGCCGGCCATGTTACCTATTGTCCAGTTGTGTGGCTGACTGACCATTCAGCACAGCCCATCGACACATCCCATTGGTTAACTGTCAGTCAGGGCCTGTCAATCACCCAGTTGCTGGATGGGCGGGGCTAACAAAGTCACGGCAAGTGAGCCAAAGTTAGGTGAGGAGTCTGACAACATCATGGAAAAACAACCACCGAAAAAACGCCCCGGTGGCGCTGAAAAGCAATGAATGAAAAAAAAATGAAACTACTGGAAGCAGAGGCCTCCACATGCACCAGAATAACTGCGTTATTTGGTCCAGCAGCAGGAGCATGGGCTGCATCGCCAGCAGCAGCAGCATCCTATAGAAGAATATCATGCCTGATCCTGGAGCTACCCTCCCGGCAGAGCTGGCCCTATCCAATGTGATTTTATATTTTTTTTGGGGGGGGGAGAGATTTTTCCTTTTATTGACAAAGACAGAGTGAAATCGGGGGTAGTCTTGAGCTGGACTCGAACTCATGACAGCCGCTAAAACACAAAACTCCCATAACATCACCATAACCCATTGAGCTAAACAGCTATAAGGAATAGTTTGATTTTGCAGTAATATTAGTTGGGCATTGCTTCACATGTTAATCAGCGTGAGCTTTTTACTTTTAAGCGTTAATAGTAATAGTTTTGATATAAAAAATCAGTGCTTGATTAAGTCAACCGATAATGTTGTGGGCCGGTCTGGGCCAAAAATGCCAGGGCTGATTTTTTGCCTCAGTCCACCCCTGGTGATACCTCCATAACTAAAACACACCCTCCGCTCACAGTTTTTGAAAATGGGAACTACCACCCCAGTCTGCAACTCCAGACACCTCTCAGACCTCCACATGACATTGAAGAGGTGTTTCCGCCAAGACAGCCCAACCGTATCCAGAGCCTTAGGCCCCATCCACACGAAGACAAACCCAGGCCTAAACGCACAAATAGTTCATCAAACCCGTGTATCATCCGTGTATCAACGTCCAAGCCGACGTTTTGGGAGTCTGAAAACAATCATTTCTGAAACTAGCTCCCAGAGTGGAAAGATTTGAAAATCTCTCCAATCGACTCCATTGTTACGCTCTATCCAATCTTTTTCTGACACGCTTGTGTCATAGCTCCACCTCTCGATAAATGCGCATGCGCCAAACTCGGAAAATGACTACAACAATGGTGCCGTTTCTGTGGATGACTAAAGTACCGCCGCCAGTTTCCGCTGCGTAATAGCGCCATGTATCGCTGCATTATATAATAACGGTGCATTATGTAATATTGTAATAAATTTTCACCTCACTATGTAATAACGCCACATTTTGTAATAATTTGCCGCATTTTGTAATAAAATTCTTGAACGCAATATGTAATAAACTTTGCCGCATTTTGTAATAAGTTGTTACATATTGCGTCAGTTATTACAAAATGCGGGTGTTGCACTTTTTTTTATGAAGAAAATGTAATAATTTGGTGCATTATGTTATAAACCACCAAAAAGGAT
>OMNN01051588.1:0-23808 GCA_900302755.1 Chromis chromis | reverse complement strand
TCAAAATATAGGCTTTTTTTTTTTTTTTTTTTTTTTTACAGGGACGTCATCAAGTGGCTGTTTAATGCCATTATAAGATCGACAGAGCACGGAGAGAGTAAAGAAGCAGCCAGAGAGAGGAATGAACAAATGAGGTGAGTTACAAGATACAAGTCTAGAGATTAATCTTTCTTTTTAGAAAGGAGATGTTACCTCGAGCAGAACAAATAACAGATTTGAATGAATTTGATGTCATTCTGGTTGGTTTTATCCCCTGCAGAATGGTGTCCATCTTCCAAAGGATGCTGTCCTTAGCTGTGGAGGTGGACCGATCTCCTGCTATAAACTCTGCCAAGCTGTCCCAGGAGCTCTTCTATAAGCTCATCAGCAATATGCCTCTACGAACACACAGGTGAGGGGGACAGTTAAGATGAGTGATTGAGGTTTGTAATAAAGGAGGTGTGAAAAGAAAAAAAAACAATCAAATATGTAACAATTAATGTCGTTATTATTGCTTTAAATATTGCAAAAATAATTAATTTCTTCTTTTTTTTTACATCAGCCTACTTAAATTTTTAAACAAGTGGAAGTGTGATATGGATATGTTTTTTTGTTGTTGTTTTGTTTTAAAGAAAATAATCCTTATTTTATTCATTATTTGGTTTATTTTTCTTGAAAAAAAAATTTCACTTTATTATTCATTTTTTAAAACGTAACGATTGTATTAATGTTTTAACAAAGAAACCACTCATTTTAATTACAAGGCTTAAATGCAAATGTATTTCAGCATTTTATTAATAGCTGGTGAATGTGTCAATTAGCTACTTCGTCATTAACCATAGCAAAAATTATATATTTATCCCGATAGCACATCTTCATTTACCCTCCAGTTTTTCAAGCTGTCTTTGACCAGTCTGTTTGTGACACTCAGGATGTTATTGCTGGAGAGCCTACAGAGCAAGCTGCTGAGATGTAAGCTGTTGGAACATCTGCTGGACTATGTGTGCCCACTGAAAATCTCTCTGCCCATGTCGCTCAGTCTGCTGCTTCACTTTCTGAAGAACTGCACTTTAGCACCAGACCCTACGGTGAATTTCAGACTCTTGTATCTTCCATTATCTTCCTGACGAACCTCTTTACAGATGTAGTCATATTAGCATGACACTGTTTTTTTTTTTTAAACGGAGTCAACCTCTTTTGAATGTTTTCCTGTCAAGAATTAAGGATTCTTTTTCAATACCATATGTCTTTCATTTGTTTGGAGAGATTACTATTAAAGTTGGTGACAACAAGCCACCGTTTAGCGTACAACTGATCCATGATTGTATTCTCCAGGATGGTGATGTCAGGTGGCAGAGGTGGGAGGAGCTGGTCCATCTCCTCTGGATGTTGTTGCTCAGCTATAACAAAGCGATGAAAGGTGAGATGTTAGTAAATACCTGTACAATGTTCAACAGTATTTTTTAGCTGTCACGGTGAAATTGCCTTCTATAAGTTCTGTAAAATAAAAGAAGGTAATTATTGGTGGTGATGATGGGAATCTGTCTCAGAATGATGACATAAATGCTTTTTGTACACAACATTAGTAGATTATTTGCTGTTCAGCACATTTTTAAAACATATATTGAGGCAGACAATCTAGTAGAATCTAAACCAAAATCTGACTGGACAAGCTTGCCAGTGTTCTGCTGCCAGGAAGCAGACAGAGAGTGCTTGAAACCTGTGGGAAACCTCAGACTCCAGTGAGTGTGCAATATGTGGTGTGATACTGTATGAGATGGTGCTCAACTGTTGTCTTGTTTGGAAAGTAGAGGATGAGACAGATTTTTTTATTTAGGTTATAAAGGTCCACAAGCTTCAGATGCTTATTATACCCATTAAATGTCTTTCCCTCTCTGCTTATCTTTGTTCCCATTTTTTTCTTCTGTCATTTTTCCACACATTTCTGTTGTTGGATCATCTGTGCTTACTACTATGGCTGCCTTCTACTGAGTAGTTTTTTTGTTTGTTTTACTACTTTCTTTTTTTAATGTGTCTCACCCAGTGAATGCCGTTAAGCATAGGCAATATTAACCTTTTCGATACCTGATGTACCACATTCCTTAAAATTATAACATTTCATCACATCATTAGTTAAATTACTTGAATCTCACAAGTACATGCAGTTAACTCCCAGCTTTTTTTTATCTGTTATCCACAGGCTACCTGTGCAGGTCATTCACTGAGCAAAGAGGCAGTGTTGGCACGTTAGTCTACAAGCCAGATGACATGGTATCAAAGCCCGCTGTTCGTGAAGCTGTGGAGGCCTTCTTGTCCAGATCCCAGGCTGACATTGGCCAAGCCTTACCTCTTCATGTGGAAGAATCCCTAACTTATCTACAGGATCACCTGCTGGATGTTTGTCAGTGTTGAATAAAATATTTTTTTTTTTAGTTGTTATTGGTGTGCTTGCTATTTTTGAACTATGAAACACTGTATTTTTGTGTATTTAAGTGTATTGGTACAGTTGTATTTTAAATAAGGCTGTTTTTTGATTGGCTCTTATGAAGTCAAAACATAATGAAATCTCACTTTTCTTAATTATATTGTCTTTTAGCAAATAAAATTACATGTCAGTTTGCCATTAAGTATAGTATTTTTCACTTTACTTTCACTTTTGCACTTCCATCACTGTCTGGTTTGGATCTGCCACCAAACAGAACAGGCACAGACTGCAAAGGACAATTAGGTCTGCAGAGAGAATAGTTGGGGCCGACCTGCCCTCCATCCAGGACCTGTACCTGTCCAGGGTCAGGAAGCGGGAAGGTGACATCTCTGCAGACCCCTCACACCCCGCACACAAACTTTTAAAACTCCTGTCCGGTAGGCGTAACAGAGCAGTGTACGCCAAAACCTGCAGACACAGAGACAGTTTCTTTCCCCAAGCCATCACCCTGATGAACTCTCACTAGTCACAGAGACTCAGGAACCACTGTGCAATAACCCACACTGATGCATATTTGCATTATTTGTACCACTCTACCTCAATAATCCTGCCACTTTGCACACAAACACTGTAAATACTGCCATTATTTATGTTTATATTTATTATTCTTTTACCTTATTTTTAGTACTTACTTTTAAGTTTTGTGTTTTGTTTTGTACATAGAAAGCAAATATACAAATTCCTTGTTTGTGTGTACAAACTTGGCCAATAAAGCTGATTCTGATTTCCACCACACATATACAACCATTACATCATTACTTTGAGTAACTACTCAGCCTTTGAAAAACTAGTCACTCTGCTAAGTATGCATAATTTCTAAATAATCCAAAGCAAACTGATCTGGGATATTTTATCTATCTATCTAGTGGTCAAACACTCATCCCTCGAGGATTTTATTTACTGTGGTTCAACAGCTGGTTGGACCTTCCCCACGCTGACCAATAGGATGAGGCGCTGTTATCGGCAGAGAAAAAAATCCTTACAGTCGCCATGATACAGCAGCGGAAACGGGTGAGAAGTAGCTAGAAAACAAAAGAGAACACGCAGTCGTCCTCGCGATTTGGTATGCTCTTGCAGGTAAAGATGGATTCCTCTCTGTTAAACCTCGTCTATTTCCACTCATTTCTTTTCAGTCTTTTCTGAATGTTGAAAGCGCTGTCGTCATTTTCCGAAGTAGGACTTATTCGGGTAGGAAGTCGGTCAGCTTCAAATAATTGGGATCTGTTAGCTGTTAGCTAGCAAGCTAACCCAAGCTAAGCTAAATAGCTCGCAATTGCTTGCAAGTCCAGCATTGTGTGGCTTTGTGTGTGCTCGGCTGCTCACTGTTTATCTCCGTGATAGTGATTCCTGCTACTAGACGCTAGCTATCCGCGGCTAACTAATACGTTGTTTCGTGGCCTAGTGTTTATGCGCAACTCAGTGCTTTGCTATTATGTAAACAACAATTGCACAGTATCTTTTAAGATAATGTAGCTTAACACGTTTGGGAAGAACGTCAAGGTCGGCTAATTGGTAAATTTCACCAACTTGAACTTATCCGTCTTGCTAGTTAGCAAGCGAGCTAGTTAGTTATGTAGCGTTTGTTATGTGTAGTTCGATAGCTGGCTATTTAGGTTAAGCTAGGCTAATCAGTTAGCGACTATGAGAAGAAAACTCGGCTAACCTCGCTATTTTTACTACCATTTTTTAAATGCAGTTTCTTTATTGTGTTACGTAAAGATTAGAATAGTTGTTACCAGCCCAGTTTACTAAGTTTAACCTGAAAATGATTGCACTACAATGCTGAGTTTTACGTTAACTTATGTAACCACAATGAAATCACAGTCTCCATAGGAAGCGTGTAAAATTTGAAGTATGTTGTTTTATAAACGATCGATGAGAACGTGCGACTTTAAACGTGACTCTTTTAAATGATTAGGATTAGCTTTAAATATCTGTCACCGTCATTTGTACTTTTTTGTAAGTTACTTTCTTAAGATTGTCAGGACATGTATGATACCTGATGAGCTAGACACATCACCTATAAACTAATCTAGAAAATTACGACCTTAGTTTCAGGCCACACTTACAAAATGTATTCAGATTTATTCTTTGCATACTGTGTTTACTAATGGCATGTTAATTCAAATTGTCTCTTTAGTGTTATAGGAATGCCCAAGGAAAAATATGACCCGCCGGATCCCAGGCGGATGTACACAATTATGTCCAGCGAGGAGGCAGCCAATGGGAAGAAGTCATACTGGGCTGAGCTGGAAATCAGTGGTGAGTATTGTTAGGTACTTTCTGGTTTTCTAGGTAATGCCGTTGTATTGGCTTTGTACTGCTCACACACATCCATTGATGCTGGCACGGAGTTGAATCTCATTTAACAGTTTTCCTAAATTTGAATGTAATTTCTGTATACTAAAACCACTGGGCACATTTAACCCCTAGATCGTCACTGTTAAAGACTGATAATTTGAGCTCTATTTTCAAAGTCTCTTGCTTAAAATGATTTTGTCTGTCTATCAAGGAAATTATTGCAGCCCAGAAATTATGCTCAATCATCATCTTTATAATTCTGGTATCAGCTAATCCGTATTGACCCATTCACCCCAGTTATTTCCATGGTTTTCCTTTGGTGCGAAGGGAGTTAGATTCTGCTACTCACATACTTTTCCCTCTGTGACTGCAGGCCGAGTAAGGAGTCTCAGCACAGCCCTGTGGTCTCTCACCCACCTCACTGCCCTGCACCTCAGTGACAACTCACTGTCACGCATCCCGCCAGACATTGCCAAACTACACAACCTGGTGTACCTGGATCTCTCATCCAATAAGATCAGGAGCCTGCCGGCAGAGCTCGGCAACATGGTGTCTCTCAGGTTAGTGATTTCAGCGTATACATTTACACCTAAATTTAGCCACAACAGTAATAAGGAGTAGCTGTCAGAGAATTCACTTATTCACTTGCAAATTCTAATATAATCATAGATCCCCGGGATGTCTGCTCTTTTTTTTTCTGGTCTTCTACTATTTTTTAGGTCTCGTCTATTTAAATTTCTGTAATTTAATGTAAAGAGCCACATTAACAATTATTCTAAAGTTAGCAAGTATTGCTAACACTCTTGATGGAAGCAGTGTGGCAAATAATGTTTTTGAAAAGTAGCAATGATGGTTCTTTCTCAGGAGGGCTGGTTTCTAATGATTCAGTTCCCATCTGTCCTCCACAGGGAACTGCTTTTAAATAACAACCAGTTGCGGGTTCTGCCATTTGAATTGGGGAAACTGTTTCAGTTACAAACACTGGGGTTGAAAGGTGAGTGGCTCATCAATATTTTTTGTAGCCATTTTACCCTTGTAATCCCATTGTTTTCTTGTGTTGATTCAACCTGATTGGCTTTTCCTTTACCAGGAAACCCACTTGCACAAGAAATTATGAGCCTCTACCAGGAACCTGATGGCACGCGAAGACTGCTCAGCTACTTGTTAGACAATCTGGCGGGTGCTATCAAGCGCAGTGAGTTTCTCCTCTTCTCACTGGTGCTGTAGGACTGAAACAAGAATCGTATATTGCCATATTGTTGTTGCTGGTTGCCCAAAGTTAGGTTAATCCGTATATAAGGATGGAACCATTCTGAATCCAACAATTTATGTGCTGGTAGCTTCTTTGAGGTCACTGTGTGACACCTGTATTTATGATGGTACACATATTGAATGATTTTCTCTCTGCTCAGTACCAACAGAGCAGCCCCCAGCCCGGTCATGGATCTCACTCCAGGAACCAGACCGAACACGGCCCTCGGGTAAGGATAACATACACAAAACATGACTTTAAACAGATGCAAAGGATTTTTCCATTGTGGGGTGGTTAGTTGCAGTGCTGGCTTGATGCAAATGTTTTTCCACCACACTGCACAGAAAGGTAAAGTTGTTTACCCAAGCCGCTTATGAAGCACTGCTAACTCCTATGAATGTATTATATTTCCTTTAACATCTTACGATAATAGCATTCAGTTGGCTTGTTGGTGAAAAGCTTTTAGTGTGAAGCAGCAAACGGTGAAATAAGGCTGACATGTGAATGTACAAACAGGGACAGTGAAACTAAACTCCCAACCACAGAGGTTCAGGTAGAAGCTACAAAAGTTCTGAGAACTGAACCCAGAGAGAGTAAACAAACAGATTTCTTTCTAGTCTCCAGCATAGTTATGCTGCTGAGGACAAGGGTTTGGCCGTGGTCAGTTCTGCTACCCAGCAGGACCACAGCAGCCCAGCTCAGCATGGCTATCCTGTGCTGTGAGTTTGAAGTTGAATTGAACATCATCACGTTTGGTGTGGCTCAATATGGATCTAGCTTATACTCCCAAAAAATAACTGTCAACCATAATTATCAGTTGTTGGGGAAAAATTGCCAAGCTGCTGATACAAGTGTATGTTCTGACAGTAGTAAGGATTCAGAGTTGGTTTTGTATGAAAGTTACGGCTGGGCTTAAGCCTAAAGCAATATACGTGAATATCATATATACACAGTTCCTGGGGTTGAACTGGAGCAAAACTAACTTATTAAAAAAAAATTCTGAAGAGCCACAGATTTCATGCAAATGTACAGTATTCCTCTGTTTCCCATGGGCTAAACATGTACTAGTGGTGATTGACCCTATTGGGGGTGGCTGTAACATTTTGACTGACTCAGCGTTGTTTACAATAGCAGACAGTTGTATCACTGCGGTACAGCTTTTAACAAGGCTTTATGTCAAATTATACTTCTAGGCAGAGATTTGGTAGAACAATTCTTTTTCAATGTATAGACAGGGGAACTAATACAGCAGGGTGTTAAGTTTTATTTTATTTGCATAATTTAAGACAAGTAATTTAATAAGTGCAGAACTCTCTCTCTACCTCTTAAGAATATCTGAGGAAACCAAAATTCATTAACTTTTGTATTTCCTTTGTCTGTTTCCTTCCTCAGCACTGTTCTCAGTGATGTGCTACAATGTGCTGTGTGATAAGTATGCCACACGACAGCTATATGGCTACTGCCCCTCTTGGGCTCTAAACTGGGAGTACAGGAAGAAATCCATCATGCAGGAGATCCTGGGTTGCAACGCAGACATCATCAGTTTGCAGGTGAGAGATGTCAAAGCATGTGTGAAGGTTTTAAAAATGTTTTATGCACCAATGCAGACCCAATAAGATTCTTTTAAAAATTAGGTTTGTGACTGGTAGAGGAGCGTTTTTGACCACACATCAAGTGAATACACAGAAATCAACTCCTGCAAACTGTTATGCAATCCAGTAACACTGCAATAAATGCTCCCTTTGTAAAGCACTATGTTCAGTGTTGACACTCACTGAACCGTGACACCATTTTCTCAATTTCCTAGAACAGGCCCAAATTTTTCACACTTTATGTAAGAAACTGATTATCGCTGGGCGTCGATCAGTTATCGGTCTGAACAGTCTGGATCAGTAAGGAATGAGATTTGTTAATACCATCAAACAAACCTTCTTAATATAAAAAAAATGATTTTGACAAATGTATAAAACTTACTGGAGCTAATAAGACGTCTCAAAAGCAAAACATAACTTCCAAACTAATTATTTGTGCAATTGTGTAAACTATTGGTCTTTTTGTTGATTCACTGCTTAGGCTTTTCCCTCATAGTCAGCTTTGCTTTTGCACTGCCACTTGTCTCTTTTGAACCTTTAGTTTATAATTCTGACACAAACCTCCCATGTTGGCAAGTTTCTTTTAGGTATTTGTCCCCATTGGCGAATGTGTTTTTGGAGACTGCTCAGTATATTCTGGCTGCCTGTGTCAGCCCCTGACATCTGTTTCATCTTTCCTGCTCTCTGTGATAACTTATACTATATTTTAATTTATTATAATATTTCAGCTGAATTCTCAATAAAGTTGTTCTCATCTCCATATTTTCTGGTTTGGAATGAGTATAAAATAGCGACTAGGGATGGGTATCGTTAAGATTTTAACGGTGTTGCTACCAAACACAACAGCATTTTACATTACTTTATTTTCTTTTCATATTCCCCCTCTTTCTTGCTTTAAGTAAAAAATAAATGCAGACTCTGCAGTATTAATAGTTTTACTTAAGACAAAAGTTTTGAGTACTTGTTCCATTGCCAACATCAACATTCAGTTAGGAAAAAGACAGTTTCACTTTTCAGTAAGTCTTCCCTGCTCTGAGAGCACAGAAGGTGAAACTGAAATTCTGAACAACAGTTAAGGTGATGCTCCAGTCACCTGAGACTTATTTTTTGATAGTAGCCATAGATATGAAATCAGCTGACTAATGGTTACTTATAATCATTAACCCATGTTTGTATAATTTAGTTAACTTGGTGTGTTAGCGTACATAATAAACCTGAGGCAGTGAGAGATGAACTGCTAACCATGTAGTTGGAACCTGTGCATATCTCCTCCTCATGTGATGAACCTTTGCTGGCTGTTTCTCTACTGAAGTGTAACCACACTTTTGAACATTTAGTTCTCTCATGAATTGTCAGTAAGAGCAGATCTGTCCTCTGGGTAGGGAGTAGCAAAATTGTGCCAGTCAAATTAAAAACAGAGTTAAGAAAAATGTGCAATGTAACGTTTATGTGGCTACAATAAATAGGAAATCTATTTTCTTAATTTCTCCTGATCCGAGAGCAGAACCAATGCTGTCGGAGCTTATCGCTCATTCAGTCTTTAATAATTTGAACACCAGGGCCTTAAAAATACTGGGTTTAGGTGCTAGTCCCTAATAGTGACTGAAACGTGGCCCATAACAACTACTTGTTAATCAGCAGTCGCTTCCAAGTCTAAGCTGCTTTCAGAACTGCGACATTGTCTGACATAATCAGCATAAACATGTGCTATATTTACATGTGTTTACATGTAAAATGACAACTTGGAGAAAGTTTAAAGCAGCACGTCTGTCTTGCGTATTTGTTTTCTGTCACACCGCCACAGCTTCTGTCTCTGTAATACTGAACAACAGTTCAGTGAGCTGTCACTCAAAAACACAAACTAGTTTTCATAAGTGACATCTTAATCTAATTTTTGTTATACATTTTTAAATCTTCCAGGCATTTTGAGGCTATAGCTTTTGCCATGTTTGTGTACCGTTACAGTTGCTATTCTAGTCTATGGTGAGGTTAATGGAAAAGGCTCAGTGTCCATGTCCTTCTGCACTGCAGTGATGCAACAGATGGACTCTTCTTAGTAAATCCAGTTATTATTAGTTATTGCTGTTTGACAAGAACCGCTCTCTCTGTCCGTCCTGCTCACCTAGCGTTAGCATTACTGCGTACCTGTTCCCTCCATTATAGAGCAGCAACTCATTTAGAAGATGATTCACTCACCTGTTCACTATTGTTTACTGTCTGGGTTAACATGGAGAACATTAACACAGATTTATTTCTGGAATGAACATTTAGAGGACGACTTGGATGAAGTGCCATCATTAATCCTGGAACTTACTCCTTAATTCTGACTGCAACATGAAAGATATCAGACTGAAAGTAATGTTAACGTATATCCACATCACCTATGTTGCATTAGCTGTGTGATATAAGAGTAAACTTACCTTGTTGTGAATGTAGGGGTGCTGCTTACAAGTTTGCAGTTTGTCTCAGTTCTTGTTGCCACTTTTTGTCCAATTATTATTTTTAATTCATAAATCTGTTGCTTCCAAAAACGGTTACCATTACTGACAGACACAAAGTTCCTCAGTGTAAGGCGCTTCTGAGTAATGGCAGTACAACAGGTTAACTGCCTCTGAACACGAGATATAATAGGGAGCAGAGGAAACTTAGGGATCAGGATGCTACGGTGCGTGTGTGTGATACCACATATGCTGCCAGTTGGTGAATAAGTCTTTACATTAAACCAATTATTAGCTCATTCGTTCATCTCAAAGATTTTAATATAGTTATTTGTTGTTTGAAAATGGTATATTCGGCAAAGTTCTTCCATTGAAATATCAGTGTTTATTTGGTTATAATTTTGTTTTTGTCCTGGAAAATGCATCATCACTAAATGTTTTGTCATAGTTTTAGTTGATGAAATTAACACTGTGATTTAATATTCATAATTTTATAGTTTATCAAAAGTTTATCAGTACTTTGTCTGAGCTTATTGCGGATTAAAATAAAAATGCGCTCCTTTTGATGCGACCACCTCCCTCTGAAATGTTACTGCCCGTACACTAATGTTCTGTCTAGAGAGTTATTTGATTAATTAAACACCACAAATAAATAGCCAGTCATCACTGTGCTCCATATTTTTAGACAAGTGAGGAAAAAGGAACGCAAAGAGAGATGTTTATCGCTGAGTCCAGAGGCTATTCTTTGTTCTTTCAGGAAATGCATATGTAGCTGAACTTGCAATAAAATTCACAAACATTAAAATTGATTTACTCCATTTTTTAGTGGACTAATCTTATTCCACTGAAAATGCAAATCAATTAAATTTTATTTATACAGCGCTAATTCACTACATACGTCATGACACAATGAGGGGATTTATAAAAAGAAACCCAACAAATCCAAACAATTTTCTTTTAGCAAGCTTTTTTTTGGTGACAGTTGGAAGAAAAAATGCTTTAATAGGGAGAAATCTCAGGCAGAACTGGGATCAGGGTGGGCCATCTACCTCAAGTGGTTGGGGTTAGGATAAAGGGGAGAGACAAAAGTATAGCAGGTAGGAATTAGACAAACAAGGCCTAGGAAAACAAACAGTGGGGATGTTGGTGAGGCCAGTAACTGAAGATCAGAAACATGTGACTCTGGAGCCAGAGACTCCTGCAGAGAGGACAAAACACAATCTATCAGACAGAGGAATATGCAAAGTTTGTGACATATACAAGGTGGCATGTAAATGTATGAAGAGAGCATAGCATAGTAGAGGAGGAGTGCTTGGTGCATTATGGGAAGTCCCCCAGCAGTCTGCCTGAATTATGCTTAGGTGTAGCAGAAAAAAGGCAGATTTTTCAGGCACACATGAATAAAAGCCTTTAGTAATATGTTATTTCATTCAGTGGAGACAAAAGGAATGGCTTTCATGTCAGTCACTTGTGTCTCCACCCAATTTCAAGCATAATGTATGTTATAGTAAAGGATGGCTAATGCTACCGTTTACTAAATTTGTTTAAAAAAAAAAAAAAAAAGATGTATAGTGAGGGACATCTTGGTTGGTCTGAATATGTGTCTGTTTTAAGTTAATTGTGTATGTATAAAGAGTAACAAAGGAAAAGGTCTTTAAATTTTTTTTAAACAGTTATAAAAATATATATGATAAAATAATTACAATAAAATGTAAAACTAATGACATGTTACCCAAGGTGTTTTCTTTCACCTGTATCCAAACCTCAGGGGGATGGGGTCATTTCTGAAAATTTATTAACAATCCTCTTTATTTATCCGTGCAGAATTATCTCAAAACATTTGCATTGTTTGTTGGTATTGCATATTATCTTCCTTCCTGCACAAATATTCAACCATGAAACAAATCTTGCCTTAGCTTTTGCATATGGTTCATGTGATTTTAGTGAAAAGGTTAGTGAACTATCTGACTGTCAGGCTTTCCTCTTTTTCACCTTGGCACTTGTTTTGTTTTTTTATTACAGGAAGTTGAGACAGAGCAGTACTACAATTTCTTCTTGCCTGAGCTGAAGGAGCAAGGATATGACGGGTTCTTCAGTCCAAAGTCACGAGCTAGAACTATGTCGGAGTCTGATCGTAAACACGTGGACGGATGTGCAATTTTCTACAAGACAGAAAAGTACGTGCCTACAGTTGTGCCATCATTCTCTCGTGGCCTATAATTCTTGTCTTCCTTACAGTCGTCGATGTTACGTTTTTGTTTATAAGCGCCAGAATCGCCAGCAATGAGTTCAGCTCCAAAACAACCACTGAAATTAGACAGCTTATGACATGAACTGGTGAATTCTCTTTATTAATTATACACAGGATGAGGATGTAGGAGTTTTCATTTATCTTGGTGACCAATTAATAAGTCTGTCTACTTATCATGGAATGTAATCTTACATGACCCTAAACCTAATACTGATGCCTGAGTCACTAATACAGTGTTACTGCTTCCTGTTCAGTTGTCTTTAGTCTCCATTAAGGGGTTGCAATGATGCAGACAAAGAAATGATGAATTACATCATATGCCTTTCGCTTCCTAGTCCTAACTGTAATACTAAGAAACTAAGTTATTCTGCATTTTACCATTATATTGCTAAACGGTGTGGTTTACTATAGAGCTTTGGAGCTACATGCTACTAACAGTGTTAAGCTTTTCTCAAACCAGTATTTTGTTAATAGAAAAGTTTTCTAATATAGCATTAATCTAATGCCGTAGTTGTGCGTGTTGGTGAAATTAAAGCAGTGTAACCTTATGATATTCATACGACTGTGTTAAATACACGTTTTTGAAATTTAAAAGCCACAGAGGGCTGAAGTTTCATCCATACAGCAGTTGTCAGTGCTGATGTTCGATACATTAGTTTGAGTGGATACTGTAAGCCCTGTAAACTGTCAATCAGGAGTAACTAAGTGGTTTGGGTGTATACTACATGGGTGCAAATACCCAGAACAGTCCTAGTCCCTAGTTTGAATTCCTGGCCAGCGGGACCCCTGCTGCATGCCATTCCCCTTCTCTCTATCCCCACATTTCCTGTCTTGCTCCATTGTCACTGTCGCTTGTAAATCTTGTATTTTCCTTCAGCAATTAATTAATATAGGGATAAAGAGAAGTTTTAAAGGCAAGTAGGGAAAAATCTTCCCTGTATTTGTATTTAAACAATGTTGCAGGGTGTTCTGATTGCTCTGATGTTTAGAGACATTAAGTTTTAACAAAGTACCTAAATGTAACACAGTCTGGGGACTTATCTTAGGAGTTTGGGAGAATCATTTTCTCTCTTCTATAAGTAGGTTAGATAAGAAAGAACACAACTCCAATAATTTAGAGCCTACACCACTTTAAGTTTAGTTCATGTTTTGATTTTTAATGTAGAAGTTCTAGAGTCCATCTATTTGCACCATATCTTAAATTATGTACTTGTTTTTTATTCATTAATTTATTCTTACCATACTTAGAAAACTTCATTGTTATGTTATTCTGTCTTTATCTCCAGGTTCAGTGCAGTGCAGAAGCACACAGTGGAGTTCAACCAGCTGGCCATGGCTAACTCCGAAGGCTCAGAGGCTATGCTGAACAGGGTGATGACAAAGGATAACATTGGGGTAGCTGTCCTGCTTGAGGTCCGCAAAGAGATGATGGAGATTTCCTGTGAGTAGATGGCCTATTGTGATCTTTTCTACTGCAATTTTGAATGGAAAGGATCTGCTTCATATGTTTTCCCTAAAGATCAGCTAGTCCTGCTGATCTTAAATTCAATGAGGAGTTGGATTTTCAATACAATGGATTGTCAAGGGTGTTCAGATGTATGTGGTGCATAGACAATTGTCTTATGGCAGCACATTTCATTTGTCTTCAGTACTGTTGGTGTAACTCATCTCTTTTTCCCCTCCTTTTAGCTGGAAAGTCACTCCACGGCATGGAGAAGCAGCTGCTCCTGGTAGCCAATGCCCACATGCACTGGGACCCAGAGTACTCTGACGTCAAGCTGGTCCAGACCATGATGTTCCTGTCAGAGGTGAAGAACATAGTGGACAAGGCCACACGCAGCCTCAAGTTATCCTCTGTCTCTGGTGAGACCAATGCCATTCCACTGGTGCTGTGCGCTGACCTCAACTCCTTGCCTGACTCTGGTAAGTAAGCGAGACTAATACAGTGTGTCTAATCACAGAGAGGATGTGTATAAAGATTATACAAGCACTGAAGGTACCACAACAATAGCACCATTGCAAGAAAAGATAATTGTAAGGTTGCTTAGTTTGTTTACTGGTGCCCTCGAGCAAAAATATCTGTTACCTTATGTTATTCATAGCACGATTTTCAAAGTATGTTTATTAAGGAACTAATGTGAGCGAATGACTTCCTGACCTGTTGTGGGTTTTAGAGTGGAAACACTTAGTCAGTGTTCGACAGAAAATTAATGACAGCATGTTTGGATAATTGTATATTACACCAAAAACACTGGTTCCAGCTTTCAAATGGCAATATTTTCAAAGTCTTGTTTGACAATTAACTGAAGATTCTGCGTTAGGCTCTACAGAATTGTGGTGAACATACTTCACATTTATAGAGCAGACAATTACTTAATAGAGAAAGTAATCATAATGAAAGTTTGTGCGCTTCATTACCAAGGAATAAAGCCAAGTTTTTGCTGTGCCTAGACATTGTCACACATAGTGTTTAATTTCAAAATGTCCATGGATTAAACCGTCTAATTAAGAGGAAGAAAGTATAGAACCAGCCTAAGAAGCTGCAGTGCTCAGTTGCTTTAAAATAGAAAACTCATCTCATAAAAGAAGAATATAAAAATCTAAACAGAGATTTGATGAACCAGGTATTTTATCCCTCCTATTGTAATTTAAGAATGCAGATTAATTAATAATGAAGTTTCTTTCTGAGAAGGTTATAAATTATAGTAAGCAAGGATAAGTTTTGGTCCCTGGTTCATTTCAATATTTAATGTATTTTCCTGAAATAAAAATGACAACTTGTTGTGCAAATGTAATGATATGATATTAATGAAGGAGATTTTAACAGAATGTTAACTTGGTTAAGTTACTTCCAGACAAAGGCCCAATAAATTTGTGCAAGATATTGACCAGTATGAGTTATGAGCTAATGAGTTTAAATTATTCACTGAGATTTATCAACCCAACACAGAAACACTGTCTTTTCTGTTCTAATCCTTATGGATAATTATGATGGGATAGATTCTTTTTTAGGTTTTTGCATCACAGCAGCATTTGCATATTGACAAAACATTGAATCTATAACCAGAAATGATCAGGCTCTATTACATGTCAGCCTTGACATTGGGATCAAATTAAATATAATGACTGAAAAGAAAAAAGCAAGAATTAAAGATGAAATACTTCTATGCCCACAAGAGAAAGGAAGAACTAAACGAATGATAGGAATGGAACACAATTCATGTCCAAAAACATCACTAAACACGCTTTGTATGTTTCTCCTTTAATACACTAAATTGTACTTAATTCTTTTTGTCATGGTGAGGATAATCCATGTTTTAGCTTTGTTCTGTCATAGGTTAAACAGATCCAAGTAAAAACACAAAGAAAATTTTGCAAAGCAGCGGTGATTTAAATTTCTGTTGTTGTGTACTAATGCCGCTAGTAATCTACAGTAACTGAGATTTCTCCCTCAAGAAATGCGATTTAGTGTTGGATATAATAACAGTAGAAACAGACTTTATTTGGTCTCATGTCACGTGTGCTCCTTGACTTTTTCTTTTTCTATTCTAATGACGAGGACATCTCTCTTTCTCTGTGCAGGCGTAGTGGAGTACCTGAGTACTGGCGGAGTGGACTGCACCCACAAGGACTTCAAGGAGCTTCGTTATAGCGACAGTCTGACCAAATTTAACTGCAATGGCAAGAACAGCACGTCCAATGGCAGGATCACCCACGGCTTCAAGCTGAAGAGTGCTTACGAGAACGGCCTGATGCCTTACACCAATTACACCTTCGACTTCAAGGTAATTGTACAGCTGGCTCTCAGATTTTCATTTGTAAGTGTATTTAATGATGTATCTTGTGTGAAAATATATCCTAACCTATGTAGACATAAGCATAAAACTGTTTGGAGGAGGATTGATTATTTATTTTCACTCTATCAAGAATCAGTCAAGAGCAAAATTTTGCAGAGGTCACTTCTCTTCTTCTCTCCTCAGGGTGTCATCGACTATATTTTCTACTCCAAGCCTCACCTGAACGTGCTGGGTATCTTGGGCCCTCTGGACCCTCACTGGCTTGTAGAGAACAATGTCAGCGGCTGCCCACATCCTCACATCCCCTCTGACCACTTCTCCCTCTTTGCTCAGCTGGAGTTGCTCCTGCCCAATGTGCCCCCCCAGGTCAATGGGCTCCATCTGCCTGCACGCAGGTAGTGAGACCCTGCCACACCACCAGGGGGAGCTGCAACCACAGCCTCTCCCTCTCAACCCTCCTCCCTCCCACTACCAGCTCTTTCCCTCCACTTACACTGGAGGAGGAAGACTAAAAAACACAACCTGTAAAATATTCGTACAGTGAGGTCTGGCTGACAGGGATTTCGTATAATGTTATAGATATTCTATATTTTTCTTTTTTCTTTCTCTGTTTTTCTTTTATGTTCTTTTTTTAACTGCTCGATTCAGTCCTGTTCGTGTATCATATTTTGTGTTTTGGACTCCCTTTCCTCCTCAAATCCACCGACCCCTCCCACTTTGCTTCTGTCTTTCAAACTAGAGGGGATGGTAGCTTGTTCAGATTTGTCACATAGGGCACTGTTTGGTTGAAGAGCAAGGGGGAAACTTAAAAGTGGCTGAGGGGATGACATTCACCCGAAAGGCTCCATAGCCGATGGTCTGCCTGTCTGTCTGTCCTGTATAAATCTGAAACCAGCAAAGACAGCAGACTTGTCAGTCTCAGACCTCCATCATTGGCTCGTGCTTGTTTTCCCCTTGTACTTTGGGCAGCCAGCATATTTTCTCAGTCTTTCTAGAATACGCACATTTGTCGAATCAGATGTGGTAGGTTTAGAGCAGCTTTTTGCTGGTAGTTAAGTGTCCCCGGAGGTGGATGTAGCGCAGCTCGTACAAGGTGAGATTCCCTGCTGTCATTCTGTGGTGCTGAGGCCTTTTGTGTGGTCATGGCCTCCCGTGGTGCTACAAGATAGTCTACACCTCTGACCCCGGCCCTGGTACATTAGGTACCAAACCCACAGATGCCTAGAGAACCAGAATTGTGACCCTACATTTGCCTGGTTTCACATGGGCATTATGTAGTGTTGAGTTATCAAGGAAAGATGTTGTGAGAAACCGAGAGCAGCTACCATCCTGTTTGCAGACTGTTTCACCCCAGCTTGTATAGTTGTTAGGCTAGTCTTGTGCTTAGGAGCTCATGTGGCCCATGTATCACCTTTTTTGAGCAAGGGGCAAGGGATTTAGGCTGATGGGCAAAGCGACGGGGGGCTGTCACAAATCTTTTCTTTGTCTTGATTGCTTTTAGGCAGAGAGAGCGAGTAATGGCTGATACACAGGAATAAAACCAGCATTCCTCTCACTGTCGGGAGTTGCCATCCAACTCCACACATGCAAGCTTACAAACACACACAGAGACACACACTTGCATACAAACACACACATACAAAGGTAATTTGCAGGCAGATCTGTAGCACTGTCTCCGAGGCCAGTAGTGACTTTCCCCAGCCATAAATTCCATACACAAAAGCAGTGGTTTTTTCACAAGTGTTTGTACAGAATAGAAATCTAGACTCAGTCTTTACATGATTGTATATGAACCACAAAAGACCTGTTTTCTGGCGTTTTTTGTACGAAGAGTAAATTATGATCAGATTTGAAAAAAAAGATTGTATTGTAAACTATGGCTAAATTTTTATCCAGTTAATGTTAAGATGAATTGATATTACCAGCTTGTACAAAAGACGTAAGAAGAGGTTGTTCAAGGCGTTCGCTGTCACTACTTTGCACTCCCTAAAGATTAACTGTAATTAATGTATCAGTATTGTTTTATTTCTTTCTTCCCCTTTCTCTCTGCCCTTGGTTTGATTTGCCGGCATATTGCTGCGATGTAAATAGACACTTGAGTAAACGCTGCCTGTTGCTTCTTGCCCATTAACAAAGCCATTGATCCACACTGCTGCCATCAGTTCTGACAAAAGGACATGCAAGATGAGTCACATCTGTTCCTCTATATATCTCACTCAGTAGTGATGTGTGATTGACACAACCTATTTAAATTCCACATGTACATCGTGCCTCACTGTAGCAGTTGACGTTGTCTTGCACTATTTACATGCGACGAACGCCTGAACAACCTTTTCTCCTTTTATTTTTAAATACTGTTGAGACATTTGTGAAGATTTTATGTCCTTTTTTGTTTTTTGTTAATGTTTATTTCCTTTTTTATGAGCTGTGACAATGTTATGATGATGTGTATATCCTTCCTATTCATTGAGCTCTAGTAATCAGGTATGCTTTCTCCACCGACCCTCTCTGCTTTCCTCACGGAGCATGAGTAAGGTGTCTTATCTTTATAAATCCACTCTGATTGTTTTGCTCCCTCTTTGTACCTTAGCACAGCTCCATGCCCAGGCCCCAGAAATACCTTAGCCCTTAGCTTCCTCCCTGGCCATGAATTTTAAATCTCCCTAAGCCTGTCCATCACCCTAATACCTCCCTCCCTAAACCGCCCAACCTCAGACTTTACCTACACTATATTATTCAAGCTGTGTCTTTTAAACCCCTTTGCTCAACCACTTTGTATAGTTTTCCTACCCTTGTCACTGCAGCTATAGTGCCATTTGTGGACCCCCCTACCTCTGGATTGGAAAGGGTGGAAGGCCCACTTTTCTCTGCTTTTCGGATGAACAAGGGATGAGGGTCAGTGAGCTTAGCTGTTTTTCTATCCGATGCCCAGGCTAACATGTGGCTATGGATCAGATTTGTTACATCCCAAACAAATAAGTGAAATCTGTCGGCAGTAAGGTGATTATTTCAACAATCATGCTTTTTCACAGATGTTGAGCACTTAGTAGATTCAGACGCAGCTCCCCTCACTCTCTGTCCCATCATATTAGTGAGGAAAGATCTCATTACTTTAATGTATATTTTGAAATGACATTTTAAAAGCAAGAGGGAAGCAAGTAAATAGGAAGTATAAATTAAGTCCTCAGATAAAGGTCTCTTGTTCCATTTGTTGCCCCCCCTACATGTTTATTTTTATTTTTAACTTTTTTCCAGTGGAAACCAATGTGTCCAGTTTGATTTCTCTCCTGAATGGCATTAGTATTGTAGTAGATTTAAAGGGTAGCTTTTTTGTAAAGTGTGAATAAAAGATGTATCTCATGTTTCCTTTCTAAAAAGATATTGAATTGTGTTGTTGATGTGTAAATCATGAATTCTATGATGGTGTTATGTTTGCTACATTGTTTTTACTCAATATTACTTTCCCCTTTACTCATCCCATCACAAACCAAATCCTCTGTAGAAATCATGATGATACATTGTCTCGATGGGTTGATTTGAGAAGTTGAATGTTCCTGATGATGCCTCACAGAATGAAGGATTGAGTGCTTTTTGGCGGAAAAGAACCTGCATCATTGGTATCGGTCAAAACTTTCAGCACAGGGAAATTCACTTTCTTTTTATTTTTTTACTTTTTCAGCTTTATTTGGATGTTGTACGGCACTAGCTGGAGAGTGCTAGTGACTGTAGGTTAGGGCAGCAGAGCTGTCTCACTAGTGGCTGCAGTTCAGTACTAGAGAACACAGTTTTGACGGGTGTAAAACGTGTTCGTAAGACTAAGCTACTGATGTGCCACTAGACTGGTCCTGTGATGATTTTTGAGTACTACTAGTCCATCTCATTCTGTTCTTGTGCATCACAGTTGTTAAATCTGTTAAACTAGCTAGCTACTATTGATAGTCACTGATTTGACCCCTTCCCCCTCCTCTCCATCACTTCTTGTTAAACCACAGACGGCTTCTGACTAAAATCTGTCAAATCAGAGCTGAGTTATGGCACCCTCTAAGCTCCAGTGGGCGATTACATTGTTGGCTTTGTACTTTTTTCACTGTTGCATTGTGTTTCATAGTTGGCTCATTAGGCATCGAGTGATTTCCCAGGCTACATCTATTTGTAATGGTGCGCACCAAAGCTGCTTGTAGTTCACTTCTCTGTTGTAGAGCGAGTTCTTACACCAATTCATATTACCTATCCAAATCATAGTCTTCATGAAATGTAGGGCTGTAAGGAAAGTAAGGTACTTAAGTCCTTTTCCTTGAATCACATGAACACCCATATTCATACTTGTCACTGTTGTTGGAGTTTGGTTTTCTTGATCCATCAAATGCGTCCGTTTTTTCCCAAAAACTTGGCAATAATACTTAGAAACATTCAGACATACAGATTCTTTCAAAAGTTTATCTGGAAAATGTAGCTATTTCATATTTCAAACTGTGGTTGTTTATTTTTTAAATTCTCCCATCATCAACCCTCCAGACTGTTTTGTTACCTGAACACCGTCTTACGCTTTTTTCCCTCCCCCCTCTTATCATCCATCTTGTATATTTGCTCATCTCCTTCTCCCTGCCAATTTAGTGGTAGTTGTTCAATGATCAGGATTGTCTATCTGTAGTCAGCTGAGTACATATATTGATCTGTGTCACTGTGTTTATGCACTGGACCAACTATTGTTTACCATTCATGAAATACCAGCAAAAAAAAAAAAAAAAAAAGAATAATGACAAAGCACTTGCACAATGTTGTAGAATGTCCATTAACCCAGATGAGAAATCAAGGCAGCTGTTTTCAAATCAACACATACTGTTTTAAAATGAAACTGAATGGTAAACAATGCTTTCTGTTGTACCCCTTAGCCGTCCTCTCGATTCTCTTTGGACTAGTTTTATTCTTTTATTTTTCGTTTTGACTACAGGTTCTGCTTGTTTCCTTTACACCTACCTATGTATTTTCCTACTTCTGGTTGAAAATAAATTCTGTATTATCTGTTTCAAGCTGTGTCACCTCTTATTCTTTGCAATGGATATTGAAAATAAATTCTATATCTGTTCTCCTTGTCTAGCCTGCTTTTTCTTCTTCATTTTATTCCCTCCCTGTCAGTCACAAACTTCATTTAGCACTTGACACGATACGTGGTGATTGTGGGAGTTATTTTTGAGTATTTCTCTGTTCATTTTTCCTCCATTCAGTGACCTTTTCAGATACTTTAGATGTAACAAACATGTTGTGAAAGCATGCGGATCACCGGCTTCGAAGACAAATGTGTCTGCTGTCTGCGATGCTAAACAACAGTGTAGATTTGTACATTCAGGAGCATTGTGTGGCAGTTGTTGAAGCTGCAAGTGTGTCAAACAGCTGGTGGAGGCTGGATTATGAGGCCCAAGAGTACGCAAGTTTGCAGTGTTTTTTTTCCCACCCAATTTTCCAGTAACATTATTAAAATATCGGAATATCAGTAACTTGGCTCGAAATCTGCGTAGTCATACGGCTCTTTGTGACACACTTTTCCCAGACTGTTGGGTTTAAAGGACCACCTTGGTTGAAGCCTCTGTCGGCAAGTACACTCACCCCCCCTGATGTGTCCTTTAGTAAGACACTAAACCATTATTGGCACCGCGGGTGCTGTTTTGTAGCTGAGCCTGACCTTTGATTTTCCTCCAGAACAGCAAATGAAAAGAGAATTTCCCATTGGGGATCAATAAAGTTTAACATTAACATTTAATACCCTAAATAGGCTAGGGATGACAGTTTGTGTATTATCATTTGTGGGCACATGGTGGAGCCAAAGGATCACCTCCAGATAAGCATTGAGTATCCATCTGTCAATGCAATCCGCTGACAGAGTGAAGCAGGATTTATGATGCCAGTTCTGAAACAGCCAGGAGTAGACTTCAATATAATCTGTCCAATAAAAACATACATACAATTTAAATTAAGAAAAAAATGGTTGAAGGCTGAAACCTAAAGGGGAAACCTTAGTAAGAACATATGGAACCTAATAAGTAAATAAAATAATCAAAAATAATAAACTTGTCTAAAACGTGTATAAACCACCACTTTATGAAAGAATGGGAGAAGTTATTAAAGCTTAATTTATTGCAAAATCAAATGCCATTATTATACATTTTATTTTAAAATGACTTTTTCTTTAAAAGCCTGTGATCATTTCTAAATGTTCCATTTTCATAATTTGATTGAACATCATATTTATAACAGTGCTGATGGCATCACCCTCTTACTTTTCAGCCAGTTACATGTCTCACATCTCGTACTGTAAGCTAACGTTTAACACCTGCTACCAAAGTTATTCTGTAAGCTACAGTAGAGAAGCAGCTTCCAAGAATTATTAAATGTGGCTGATGTAAAAAAACAGTATGCAATCAAACAGCAGTTAAACCTCTTTTTTAAACCAAGGCTAGGCATGCTATGAGCTGGCTAACTAGTTCAGTTTGCTTGTGAGCTTGCAATACTACTTATGGCAGCAACCTAAGAATCTGTTGGTGGGCACCAGTGGTGAAGGAATTCATCAAGCAGAGAAAGGAGGCCTTTCGTGCTTGGTTGGGCCGGGGGTCCCCTGAAGCAGCAGCCAGGTAATGTAGGGCCAGAAAGGCTGTGGCAGAGGTGGATGTATAAAGTTGGGTGTAAGAGGACTTTTGGTTGGCCTCAGGGCGTTGCTGGCAAACCATTGAATATTTGAGGATCGATTTGGCCCAGGCTGTGTTCAGCCTGAAGGGAGGGGATAGTATCGGACAGTGGAAAGAGCACATCAAGGAACTCCTCAATCCAGGCAGAGTGTGAAGACACAGGGGAAGCCTTGCCCATATCCTTGGTGGAGTTTGCTGAGGTAGTTTAAAGATACAACAGTAACACGATATGCCCTGAAATGCTGAAGGCACTGGACGTTGTTGAGCTGTCTTGACTGTCGCATGGATGTCTCGGACAGTGTCTGTCAAGTGGCAGACCACGGTGGTGGGTCCCATCTTCAAAAAGGGGGACCGGAGGGTGTGTTCCAGTTACCAAGGTATCATACTGTTCCGCGACACTGTGAAAGTTTGTTCCATGGTGCTGGAAAGCAGGCTCAGAGTGATTGTTAAACCTCAGAATCAGAGGAAGCAATGCAGATTCTGTCCTTGCCTTGGAGTTTGACCATCCAGTCCACGTGTTTTGTAGATGTGGAGAAGGCCTACGAAGAAAGAACAAAATCTGTTGGACTCCACCAGGGTTGCCCACTGTCTCAGATCCTGATTGTGATATCCACGGACAAGATCTTAAGGCGCAGTCAGAATTTCCAATTTGAGAGCCTCAGAGTTGCATCTTTGCTTTTTGCAGATGATGTGTTTCTGTTGGCTTCTTTGAGTTGGGTGTGAGCTGCTGCCTCAAGCAAAGAGTTTAAGTATCATGGCATCTTGTCCACATGTGACAGCGTGGTACCAGACTGTGAAGAAGGAGCTGAGCTAGAAGGCAAAGCTCTTGATTTACCATTTGGTCTACATTTAAACCCTGAGTGGTTTTCTGGGTATGTCCAACTGGGAGGAGGCCCAAGAGTATTCCCAGAATTCACGGGAGACATATCTCATCTGGTCTGGGGATCCTCTGGGATCCCCTAGGAGGAACTGGAAGCATTGCTGGGGAGAGGACACCTGGAAAGATGGAGAAAATGGATGGATGGATCAAAGT
>OMNN01051587.1:0-13894 GCA_900302755.1 Chromis chromis | reverse complement strand
GATGTTGATTTGATCTCCAAACTTCCTAGACCCCATTCTGATCAAGCATCAACAGGATGCAGTGGAACATGTTTGATTGACAGAGGCACAAGCCAGAGTACCCAAAGGATCCACTGCCAACGTCCTGGTGCCAGACCCCATAGGACACCCTGAGAGGTCCTCTTGTCCATGCCCAATGGTTCAGAGCATTTCTGACCACATAAGGGGGACCAACACAATATTGGTTATAATGTTATGCCTGATCGGTGTATATATATCAGAAACTTCTAATATATATGCACATGTAAGTTGCACACAGGTACATGTGTGTGTGTCTGCGTGTGGTTTATCGATGCCTGGCTTTATGATTAGTGCCGCTGTGACTCCCACATCCTTGAGATTGAAATGGATGCCAATTCGAAGCTGCTATTAGCCCCACCACCAAGCTGTGAAAACCAATCCACTCTGGGGGCATGTATATTCACAATAAGCCAGAAACACACACAGGCGCACACACACACACACACAGACACAGACACACACATGCGCTGACCCAGCTACATGCCAGAATCCTGAAAATGAATCCACACCAGGGACAGTTTAGTAGCCTACAGATGGAGGGTGGAGGGGAATAAGGAGGTGGAAAACGCTCCTGTAATACTAATTCCTGCACTGTTCCGCCGCGGAGGCTAACAAATCTCATTTTAACAGATTTGATGAAAAATTTGCACACAACACACATCTTTTTGACTGTTTAATGTTTCAGAGAAAGTCAACTGAGCCAATGTTAATCCCTGTTTCACACTTACACACTTCTATACAGTACATCCAACTTTGGTCACTGAGCGGATTCTGTGAAACACTGGTGGAGTTAACATCTCACTGCACATGTTCTAATCAGAACTGATTTCCAGAAGTCCAGGAGTGAACAGCCAGGCTAATTCTAACATGCTGATTAACAGGTATAATGTTTGCCATCTTAGTTTGCATATGGACATTTGCATTTTCTGTATAAAATTTCATAGAAAACTATCCATTAGTTGTTGAGATACTTTAGTTGTATTGCTTTGTTGTCATTTTGTGGCTCTTTACAGTGGTTTGTATCAATTGTTCTGTCAATTTTTGGGTTATTTTTGTGTTTAATTTTGTTCGTTATGCATTACTATTTTGTTGGTTTGCAACTCTTTCTGGTCGTTTTGATTCCTTTTGTAGTTGTTTTGAGTCTCATTGTCATTGTTCTGTGCGATTTTGGGTGTTTTTATAGTTTTTTGTAGTCATTCTAAGTTTCTTCGTTGTTGTTTTGGGTCATTTTGAGTCTCTTTTTAGTTGTTTTGAATCTGTCATTGTTGTGTGTAATGTTAAGTCTCTTTGTAGTTATTTATTGTCATTCTGAGTCTCTTTGTTGCTGTTATGAGTCACTCTTATTCGTTGTTTTGAGTCTCTGTCATTGGTTTTAGCCATTTTGTGTCTCTTTTTCATTGTTTTGAGTCTGGTTGGCATCGTTTTGTATAATTTAAGTCCTTTTGTAGTTATTTATTGTCATTCTGAGTCTAGTTTTGGTTAATTTTTAGTCTGTTAGTTGTTTTGAGCCTCTGTGTCATAGCTGCATGGGATTTTAAGTCTTCTTGTAGTTATTTATAGACATTCTCTCTATGTTGTTGCTTTGAGTCATTTAAGTCTTAATTGTTTTAAGTGTTTCTGAGTATAGTCTGTCTTTGTTTCGTGTCTCTTTGTTGTGGTTTGACTGACTAAGAACTAAAGTTTAACAGTCACTTCAAATGGAGTGTCTAGACCAGGGTCCTCCTGACTCTTTAGGCCCCTGGACCTGTGCCTGTTAGGCTCATTCAGTAACATGTTTAAGACCAAAGCGATGGCTTGACCTTCTGACGGACCGTTTTCGCCGTCCTCAGAGTCATGTCGCGTGCATGGCCCAGAGAAACTGGAATAACGTTTCTGTAAAGATACATTACTGTCAGCTTTTAAGATAACCATCATTCACTTTCATTATATTTGGATCCTTACAGAAATGTCAGAGAAGAGTTACAATTACCTGTAGGACAAACAAAACATTTCTTACTCACAGGTGGGGGTAAATAAGAAAAGTGAACAAACCCTTTATCCAGGTAATCTTAATCCAGTAAACCTCACCAATGATTAATGGTTTATTATCAGTGTGAAACGTTGGGAGGCTGACTTGTTTGCTTTTTGGATATCAAGTCACCCACTGAGCTAAACTAGTTTTCCATCCTGATTGTCTGCTTGTAACATAAAAATGTCAGCAGCTGGTGTTCTATTACTTTTCCAGCTAATATGTCTCACTGAGGGTTTGTAATGAAAACCAGTGTCCCGGCTTTATGATTTAGGAGAAACTTTGCAGTATTTTGTGGCTTGGAGATGTTTACGGGTCAGTTCCTGAACAACAGATGCATGCTGAGAGCCATTATCAGTCTGTTTGCTTTGGGGGATAAGTCTGTCACTGGCTGCTGCCTCACCTAACTGATCTCCTTACACCTCCCCGACGGCTCAGGTAATCCATTAATCCAGGGAGGATGGAAAGTAATATCATATTGGACTGAAATGCATTCATATGATGCTGAGCGGAGCCTGCGAGGCGTAATCTGCATCAGTCACCTCACATCCATTTACCGCCGTGTGAGAGGCTCTCCATCACAGCTGCAGAGAAGAAGGACGACCAGGTCTGGCTTTTAGCACTCTGCCTACTTAATACCGAGTTCATCATTAACTCAACAGAGCTGAGAGCCTTCGCCAGACAAACATCCTCTCTGTAAACATCTCTCCCCGTCAGTTTTTCCCCCTCTTGAGGGCTTCAGGCAGGACAAACAATGTGTGAACTCTGACTCCAACCTGAGTTTTCTAGTGGATATGCCGGTTGAAGTATGCGATAGCGAAGGCATCATCCCTGGAAAGGGCGGCGAGATGGAGTGGGAGGAGAGACGAGGAGGTTACAGTTCAAGGGAAAGAATGAGGGAGGGAAATGGTGGTAACGGTTAACCAGGCCGGGCGAGTTTTATCCCGACGTGTACCCACCTGGCCTTCAGCAGATACACGCTCAAACAAAATGAAGCTGTGAGTGGAGATAAGGCAGGCACGGAGGGAAGGAAAGTTTTTGCAGTTTGGTTGAGTTTGTGCAGTGGACAGAGATCCATGATGCTGCACAGATAAATACAGATGAACATACAGGGGTATTTAGGTTTTATGAGCGGTTCAGGAGTTCTAAAATTAGGCCATCCTCAGGCATTTACTCATCCTCTCTTCTTTTTCGTCTTCAAAAGCGCTTTTGGCTCTAGATAGGAGGGGGCAAAAAAAAAGAAGACTAAAAGCCTCAATTGAAACCAGATGAAAGAGGACACGAGTGAAGAGCGCATGTCGTGTCAGCGTCTAACTTCCTCTCATTATCCAATAAGAGAGCAGCAGTTGTCAGCGTCCAACTTCATCCTATTATCCGGCGAGAGAGCAGCGGTGCCCGAAATACTCGGGGGACGGCGAGGGATAAACAAAGAGCAAAGTTTGAGACTCACAATCACTCACACACGGGGGGAAAGATTCAAACAGGAGTCTGTCCCGGGCCTTTTTAGTGAAACTCTAGAGCGCAGCAGCTCCAGGCGTGGTATGCCCATTGTAAACACAGCCGTGAGGAGGCTCTGCTCTCCCCACTCTGCTTTCTGTCTGCAGGCGAAGAGGAGGACAAACCAGAAGAAGCATTACGTCATGTGCAACATGTTACACAACCAATGTTCACACGTATTTCAGCCCAACAGGAACCTAAAGTGATAATCTCTAAGTTTCCAGCTTCTATTCATGGTTGTTATTTTACTTGCATTTGCCACCTAATATATTTATATAACCTTTCCATACAGTAGTGTTCATTGTGAGTGGTGGGTTTCACCATTACTGGCCTGGATTCAAAGTGCCTACCTCAGCAGTTTGTTTGGCTGCACTATAAACAGATACATGAGCTGCTGAAGTAATGTTCACAGAAAAAATATTCAACCACTCCTTGCTGTTATTATGGTGACTGTAGGAGCAGCTAGACCAGCCAAGCAATATTAGAATGACATTTATTATTGAGCCTAATCACTTGGATGGATAAAATGCTAAAGGGCCCAGTGGTTTGGTATTGTAAGTTACAATTTGCAACTATCATTTGTGCTATTGTGAGACCCATGAAGCTTGTAAAGTTGAAACAGATACACCATTATCCACCTCAGACATTTAGGGATATATTCATGCTCAGCAGAAGTAGCATGCTGATGTCATGTTAAACCCTGAGCTGTGATTTCTTGGACAGCAAACATGGAGAAGATCATTTGATTTGGAACATCTAGTGATCAAGTTCAGTACTGAAACTAACCAGAGAAGTGTGATATTGGATTCTTCATGTCTCATTTAGTATCAAGAGAAGTGACTGGTGCAGCTGGAAGATAGAAGAAAAGTAACAGTATTTTACATTTGATTTACTAGTTTTATTTCTGAGCACTGAACAGCAACTTGTGGAGTGCAGAGACAATTATGAAATATTTTTAAAATTGTAAGAAAATGTATTCCAGTCTTATTGCAGTTCCTGCAGTAGCACAAGGAGTCATCATGGTCATGTCATGTGAAGGCTTGAGCCATAAAATGCAACACTACATACAGCAGCTTTATGTTTGTATCTACACCGATCAGCCACAACATTAAGACCACTGACAGGTGAAGTGAATAACATTGATCATATTGGTACTATGTGGTGTTCTGCTGGAAAACCTTGGATTTTAACATCCGTGTTGATAAGACTTAGACAAATAAACATTGTCCCAAAACAAGCACACTCCCTCATGCAAATGGAAATCCCAAATGTCACTGGCCTACCCCCACAGGAAAATGCACCCCATCACATGGCAAAAACATCAAACAGTGGAACAAGTTGGATTGACAGAGACCCCACTGCACAAGCCAGAGTACCCAAAGGATCCACTGCCAACGTCCTGGTGCCAGACCCCATAGGACACCCTGAGAGGTCCTCTTGTCCATGCCCAATGGTTCAGAGCATTTTTGACCACATAAGGGGGACCAACACAATATTAGGCAGGTGGTCATAATATTATGCCTGATCGGTGTATTTGCATATAGTAACATGTTTGCATAATTATGCAACATCCTCATGTTCGTCTGCCATTATACGTCACCTGATGCACTGTCCAATCTCACACAAACGGCAAATATTGCAAGCGTACCGTGGCTCTCTCTGTCAGTGTCTGGGTATGTCTGAATGAAGTCATGGTAAACATTAAAAGTGGCCTGTGTCTGAATGACAGAATGCCATCACTATAACAGAAGCCAGAGATGTTTCGTATTGCATTTTTGAAAAGGGCTTAATTCTTAGCAACTAATATAAAAAAATGAGAGAGGAAGGGAATGACTTTCAATAAAGACCTATGGCAAAAAAATAGAGGCCTTCCCAAATGATTCCATTAAAATAATGCCCAAATGAAATGCAACTGAGGCCGGTAAAATTAATAAAATAAAAAATGTCACTTGGTAGGTTCTAAATGTCCCCATCTGTTGTCTAAATGCAGCTCTGCCGGCCAGACTGCTTCACCAGAAACTCATCTGCCATAGTGTCAATTAGTGTTTAGCCTAGAGATCTCCTGCTGCTGCTCAATTTGGCTTTTCATTCCCCACTGTTTAAATTCCACATCAGTAATCGTTCACTGTAATCTTCCCAGCAACACATAATCACAGGCTTTTAATGCCCAGGAATTAGCTCTCACTCCTCCCAGGGGACTGTGTGTTTATGTGTGACTTGATGACAGCCGTTTAATGGCTGACATCCGCCTCATGATACAGGTAATTATTCCTGCTGCACTTCATATAAAATGGAAACGAGGAAGATAGACGGGGCGGTGACACAAGTTTTACCACACAAATAGATTCATGCAGGCGATGGTGTTATGGTGTGTTTGAGCTCCAGAGGTGTCCACAGACACACACACCTCTACTGTACATCCACGCTGCACACGTGCAGAGGAAATGGGAAGCGAAAAGATGAAGCCTCGAAGAAATCCATTTGCAATTTAAATGGAAATGTAACGAGCCCATGGTGGCAGTGAATTAGCCTGCTGATCAATTGATCATGTCAAGGACAAATAGGTAAACAAACATATCCATTAGCCTCCTGCTCCACCTCCTCCTTGTGCTCCCTGCTGGGGAAGAGTACTTGAGGATCAGCGAGAGGTGAGATGATGCTGTGAGTGTCTGTTTGTGTGTCTGTTTGTGCAAGAGATGAGTAGAAGTAGGGGTGGCAGCAAATACAGTGCGTTCCCTAAAAAAAAACACTCAAGGTGCTCAGTGCAAACAGATATACACAAATGTAAACACAATGACAGCGACAATAGCGAACCCCACTGTGACCGCCCTGCCCAGCTCGTTACACAGACAGTTGGGCCCAGCAAGGTTCCTTTCAGAGGCAATGGAGAGAGCAGAGGAGGAGGAGGAGGAGGAGGCGGCAGCGACAGGCCTCTGAGACTCAAACAAGGAGCAGACGGAGGAAACAGAAGAGACAACGAATGAAGAGGCAGCCAGAGAACAGCAGGCTGGAACCAGACCTGCTGCCTCGCATCACCCCAATCTGTCCATGTGTGTAAAAACACATGAACCCCAAACAAGTGCTTCAACAGTGATGCAACTCCTAATTACTGCTTGAAGAGAATGCTAATTTGCATCTGTGTGTACATTCCTGTACAGTTTTAAAGAACAAAGCCATCAAACGTTCATTTTCCATCCCTTTCTAAATGTTTGAATTTGGAGCACGAAAAAACACATTGATGTTCCATAAATCATTTCAGTCCAAACTCCTATCAGTCACAGTTGCTTGTTTCTCTAATCTATCGAAAGTCTGTGAAAACTCAATCAACACAACTAATTCATCTTAATAGGAAGCCGATGAAGAGCTTCTTTGCTCTGAATGCCTGTCAGAAGAACTTGATTACTGCCTATTAGTCAAAATAGAGAGATCTTTTTCACGGAGTATGCTTTTGGAAAACTTAAAGTAGACTTTGCTTGGACTAAAGCTTGTTTCACCTTTTTAAGTTCAACATATCATTCCCATATCACGCTATTGTGACACTTATCTTTGTTAACACTTAGACTCTACAGCTCTGCATTTAGCTTTGAGCTACATGCTAATATGTATCCTTAAACTGAGCATTTATAACTTATAACAATGCCTTAATTAACTGTTAATAAAAGCTTTACTAATACTTTATAGATCATTAATAAGCCACAACTTATTTGCTAGTGATTATTCTAATAATCTTTTTGTGTTTCTACCTACTTTGTTAAGCATCTTTGAGTGCTCTAAGTATTATGTATTATTATTGTTAATAATAATTGCCAAATTATTGTTGAAATATACACAAGTTAAATTTTGTTAAGCCATTTACTGATTACTTATTAACTTTTATAATTGCAGGTTTGACTTAGAACGTATTTATTAGTACTCTGTGAATATTCAGAACAGCACTCTTACCAGATGGCACATTTAACGTAGCAACCCCAAAGTTTCACTTAGTAACAGCTTCTAATTCATATATACAGTATTAGAAATTGATTCATGAAGAACAGATGCAACAAAAGTGAAAACTGCTGCTTTACAAACCCTTTGACAGGACTTTTACACAGTTATCAATCATTAATTTGAACCATTTCTTGAATTTCTCAGGTCGAACACATACGATCTATTCAGGCTCAGTAAAGATAGCGCTGGAGACACCGGAGAGGATGACAGCTTGAACATTTCTATCAGGAGTTATTTCATGCAGGCTGCCTGTTCAACGAACAGAAAAAAATGCCACCATCTCCACTTCCAAAGCAGGATAGGATATTACCCTTAGCTTTTGGGGGCAAGGACACATGGAAAGGCATTTGGAAAATTATAATATCCTAGCGTGTACTGTATCTTGCAGTGTGGATGTGTCTATTTTGGTGACACACTATTACTACTAGCTAATAAGAAAAAAAAGCACTCTGCATAAGACCTCTAGAAAGAGTAGATTCCCATTCCTGCCTAATTACACAGCCCTTTTACACATTACACGCGTGCTTCAAAGAGGGGAATTCTACTAATATACATTGTTATAATACTCAACCCTAAATCTGACATGCAAGGGAACAAAAAAAATTTAAAAACTGCTGATGAGGAAACAGCAGGTTAATACAGGATGAAGCAAAAGAGAGGGAAAAAAAGAGCCACGCAAAAAGAAAGAGCTTTTTAAAGAGGACCATTTGTAAAACAAGGAGTTTAAAGCCAGATTATAGGCCAACAATGACACAATCCCTTATGTTCATTCCTGTAATACGCTGTGAAGAAGAGGATTTATACTTTATTGTGGTGGAATGCATCAAGACTGCCTTGTGTCTCCTGCCTGCCTCTTTGGGAAACATTTTCCTCCTCCTGAGGCCAGGTGTAATCCCCGCATGGAGGAAACACAGATGCCTTCAGCCAAGTGCTGATCAGCCTTATAATGGTTCAAGTATTACGAGTGATACCACCAGAGGGAAAATTCCTTCAATCCAGTCTAAAGCATTTTCTCCACACTGGCTGACTGCAGAGAACGGTGCCTGGTTTGGGTGGCTGCTCGCTGGATCTCTTCCCCGACTCCTCTCCCAGTCTGAGTTGGATTGCATTGGATTGTCTTAATTGTCTCTAATGACTAAATTGTCCCAACTATATGCTTCATTAGCTCCCTGTTAGCTCTATTAGGAAGGAATGGAGCCGAAGAGGAGAAGGTAATTGAGGGTGTTAATGAAGGCAACATGATGAGTGCCATGCTGAATGTGAGGGAAAGTGAAAGAAGAAGTGATGCTTTAGCTTTTGACAACTTTGACAGATTGGTAGGGCATTTTATTCTGAAAGGGTCTTGGATAAACGTACAAAAAGGAAAACCATCGGCATGGCCAATCATCCTCAAAAGTGTGAAGGAACCAAATTTAACAGTCAGAGCAATGAGTTGTGATTTTAATGACGATAGTTACCACTAATGCTGCAGGTATCCAGCTAGTCTCACCGTCTATCCCTCAGAGCTCCGACTTTAAACTCTGCAGGCTCTCGGTCGGCTAAATCCAGCTCCAGATTAGGGTCCGATTGTCCGCAGTGGAGCCGATACAGTGGGATTTTCTGTAGTAAAGACAGATGTTTGAGAGGAAGTGAAGGGATTCGGGCTAAACAGAGGAGCTTTGGCTTAGCTGTAAAGATTTGGCCTCATGCACCCATTTCTTTAATTGGTGGAGGAACCTGGGAACAGCAAGCCACAGCCAGCATCAGGAGGGCAACACCTGTGTCTGACAGGATGTGGAATGAAAACAGGTGGACAGATAGGGAGTGTTTTTGGATTGTGACGCTCATTTCATGATGAGAATGTTAAAAAAAGGGGGGGGCACAACATACCATACCTGTACATATCCATATGTAAATTCACCATGTTCTATTTTTAACCTCATTGTAGATTTGTATTTCTTGTCCTGCATCTTCCATGCCTCAGTTGTATCTAAAGCTGCTGTAACATGTAAATTTCCCCATTAAGGGTTCAATAAAGTTCATCTTATATTAAAAAGCACCTAAAATGTAAATATGTTAATAAATCAAACAGTTCCTCAGCCCTCAGCCTCAAGTGTTTTCTCAAAGACGGTTTCTCTCATATGCACCAGTCACTACCCTGCAAAATTAGAATACCACTTTCCTTTACTCAGAGATGGATGACGGAAAAATAAACCAGGGACTTTGCTATTGAAGTATATGTACCTTAAGCTGCAGACCACCATGATGCTTTCGACTTAATCTTTCTAACAAGATGAACTGATGAGCTTTCAACAGCAACATATCCCATGAGCCCATCGACTTGGTGTAGCTACTTTTCTCTGAGATGATCTAATTGCACAGCCAAGCAAGCTCAGAGTAACTAATATGCTTTTAGTTGAAAGTGTAGGAAGAAAATACATTATATTTCAGTTCAGAGAGAGGAATGCCATTTAGCTGTATCCTTCTGGAAGCGAATAGGAATGGGACTTTGAAACTTGATTTGAAGATCCTTCACCTGCCTTTAGGTGTGTCCCTCCACTCAAAATCAAAACACAAAAATAAAACTGCAGCACAACCCTAATAAATGGATAAAATGAATGATGTTTCTTCAGCATCAGTCAGGTTTGTAAGCAACAGACGTGCATTTTCAGCCAGATGCACCATTTCTTGCTCAGTGTGCATCCAGCTCTCTACTTCTAATTCTGTGACATTGCCGTTTTCCTCTCTCATATATTTTTATCTGTGCTCAGCGTATAAGATCCACATGCTTATATGTCTTAATCAACTTAGTCCTTTGTTGATGAACACAACAGATTTCCAAATTTCCTCATATGTATTATGAATGTGCATGTACGTGGTCGCTAGTGAAAGGTTCATTTCTCTTGCGCGGCGCTCACAGTTAACACACGAGGCTTCCTGCAGGTGAGAGCTTGTCACTTTTACTTACCTCTTCCAGGAAACTTCCAGCCTCCCCGTATGATCTCTATAGTTCAATCCCAGAGTGTGTGTGTGAGATCTTTTTTTTCACTCCAACAATTTCTTGTTTTCTCTCTCTTTTCTCTCCCATTCTCTGCCACTCTCTCCAGTTTTTCCTCCTTTTTTTTTTCAACACATAGGTGGATTAAGGCAGAGGGGCTTTTGTTTAGATAAAGCGAAGGATTAGGGAGAGATTTGCCCCCATAAAGTTGTGGGCTTGATGGGCCTTTTATCCCTGCATGTCCCTAAAGCTGTGTTGCCTCTGGATTAGGACTATACAATGGGGCCCCTTGTGCAGAGGGATCCGGGCCAGAGAGGGAGCGAGAGAGAGACAGAGGAGAGAAGGCAAGGAAAAGAAATGAGACAGAGGGATTGAGACAAGGGAGAAAAGAGGGCAAGAAGAAAGAGAGAAGGGGATGGACGGAGAGAAAAAAGAGGGGGAATTATCCAGCTTTTAGAGGAAACTGACAGGTTGAAAACTTTTAGAGGAGGGATTTGCAAAGGAGATCCTGAGATCTTGTCACCAATAAAAGGGATTTCAGGAGGATTCAGAGGCGTGGTGCTGACAATAAACCACAGAAATGGCTGCTGTCTCTTTAAATTCATTTATCTGAAATGTATATTTTTTGCAGGTCTTACCGTGGAAGTGCTGCTAATAGCGTCTCTAAGAGGTGGCTCCTGGCAAATTGCTTTGTTATTCTTGTCAAAAAAGGTCTCCTGCAAGAAGTCGATTTTAAACTACACATCAAAATGATTAATTGCTGTGGGATGAACAGATGCTGAAATACCCTTGAATGGTGCAGGGGAGGCTGAGGCTGGCTGGATTGCAGACCTAATGTATTCATGAAGTTGCAGAAACATCATTAAGAGTATTAATTAGCTATTAGAAGGCCAAATTCAGCCGCATTAGAGATCATTTTGTTCCTCATCAAATGAGAGGCTGATGCAGGAGCAACACTTTAGATATCTTATGCAAAAATAGGGAGAATATTTTCTGCTAGAGGAGGATGACTGAAGGGTTAAACCTGACAAGGAATCAATAAAGAAACAGAAATCTTCTTGCAAAAAGAACTCACTGTGGAGGAGGTGGAATCTACATGGGGTTACTGGACTTTTGATGGGGGAATAACTAAAGTTCTACCACCAAATGAACATTAAAAAAAAAAGAATTCTGGAGGTCATTGTTTGTCCACCTTGTATTCAGCAGTGCATGGCTGGCTACAGGGGTAAGGGGAGCTGTTTTTTGGCGTCTAAGCCCTTCAGATGCGCTGGACAGCTCTAGTCGCTCTAAGGAGCTTTAGGTGGAGAGGCGCTGAGAAGAAACTCTTTCTCGCTTTAATTGCTTTAGAGACGGTCCTCACAAAGAGACAGTGGCCAGATTTACCTCCCGTTTAAGTTCTTATTTCCATTGGTTCACAAGTTAATCCTCTTTCTTTCTCAGACCTCGGAGAAAACCCGAGTGATAGGAGCCTACCAAGGCGACACAACCAGAGAGGCACACGAGAGAGAAACACTTTGAAGCACACATGGAGGAAAGTTTTAGTAGGTGGCTGAAAGGAGAGATTTAGAGGGAGAAGGCGCACCGGGGAAACGTAGTCAAGTACAACCGATAATAATAATAATAATAATAATAATAATAATAATAATAATAATAATAGCTTTATTTGTATAGCACAATTCATGCATAAAAAGCAACACAAAGTGCTGTACATAAAAGAGAAAAAGAATTGAGACATTTAAGACAATAAGGGATAAAATAATACCATAAAATGAATGTTAAAATTACCAGGAAAAACAAGATAAAACCAGATAAGACACCCAAACTCAAACCCACACTTCAGGAAAAAAGCAGTGTTAAAAATATGTGTCTCAAGATTTTGTTTAAAAGTTTCAGCAGATTTAGAGCCCCTAAGACTCTCTGGCAGACTGTTCCACAGTTTTGGGGCATAGTAAGCAAAGGCTGCCTCTCCGCCTATGCATTGTATTGTCATAGGACCCAATGTGTATTCAGTTGGTGATGCAGAAATTGCTTAAAAATATTTTTAGTTTTATATTTGGTCTTTGTCCGTTTACACTGCTGGTACTGCAGCTCAAATTAGAAAACTGATTATTCTATTGGTATATAATATTACAGAGAATATTAAACCAGCAACATTAATTTAACTTTCATTTGGCCAAAACTTGAAGTGATATCCTGCATTATGGGACAGTGTCAGACCACTTGAATGCAATATCATGTTTAAATATATGAGGTCTTTTTACCATCATACATTTGTGTATTCGTCATAGCTCTCCATTATAACAACCTGTCAACACACAATCGTTTCCTTCTGTATGGAAGAAGAGTCGCATGACGCATTAAACGCTCTCTTTTATGTGAACATGTTCAGAGTCTGAAGCAGAAAGTCTGATTTAACCAAGAAAGTTGAAAACCACCTTCATGATACCCGTTATCTCTGACTGGGGGTTTCGTTTTTGTCAAGCCGACTTACACAAAGACGCTGCTTTTAACAGTGACTACAAGAGATTATCCAAAAAAGTAGATTTATTAGACATAGACAGACACTTAAAAGTCCACAATCCCACCATTTGTCATCTAAGAAATTGTACGAGACGCATCCAGCAATGTAATAATGTCCCAAAAATGTCTGCCAACTTCACGGAGCCCTTCCGAAAGAGTGGGACAACATTCCACACAAACCAGCATCGACAACCTCATTAGGTCATTGCAGATTTGTGGCACTACACAATGTAAATGATGGAGACTTTTGTTACTGAGTTGTGATTTCTGGTATATGATGTTAAAAAGATTGATATAACTTAATAAACTAATACATGCTGCGTTTACACCAATCAGGCATAACATAATGAGAACCTGCCTAATACTGTGTTGGTCCCCCTTATGTGGTCAAAAATACTCTGAACCATTGGACATGGACAAGAGGACCTCTCAGGGTGTCCTATGGGGTCTGGCACCAGGACGTTGGCAGTGGATCCTTTGGGTACTCTGGGTTCTGCAGTGGGGCCTCTGTCAATCAAACTTGTTACACTGCATCCTGTTGATGCTTGATCAGAATGGGGTCTAGGAAGTTTAGAGGTCAAATCAACAGCTTGGGCCATTGTCATGTTCCTCAAGATGTTCCTGATTGTTTGATGTTTTTGCCATGTGGGGGGTGCATTTTCCTGCGGGGGTAGGCCAGTGACATTTGGGATTGCCATTTGCATGAAGGAGTGTGCTTGTTCTGGGACAATGTTTATTTGGGTGTCTAAGTCTCATCAACATGGATGCCAAAATCCAAGGTTTTCCAGCAGAACACCACATAGTACCAATATGATCAATGTTATTCACTTCACCTGTCAGTG
>OMNN01051585.1:0-27058 GCA_900302755.1 Chromis chromis | reverse complement strand
CTCCTCCCCCCGCCTCGCTCTGATCATCCTCAGCAGTCGCTCCGGTGGCGTAACGCCTCCTGACAGCTTTCCAGTCAAATAGACACATTCTCATTAAAACTGGAAGATAGGCCGAGACACGTCGCATTACACCACGCATTCCGACTCCGGGTGCAAAGAAAAAAAACAACACACGGCAGCGAAAGAAAAGAGAGAAAGGAGGAGAAGAAAGGGGAAGAAAGGAATTCCACAGAGATGGAGAGAAGGGGAGAAAAAATAGATTTTAGACCAGAGGGGGGAAAAAAACAGGAGAGAAACCAGTCAAACTGATCTCTGAAGGCTACAGGTTGTCATCTTCTCACGTTAAACTCTCTATAATAATATATGGTTTACAGACGCACTGAAGCAAAGGTGGAGAAACTGACAGTTTGTGTTCATCTATCAAGAGAGGAATCATTTGAGATATTGCTCATGAGCTATGCAACAGCTTTATGCAATTAAGTGTTAAAATAAGACATTATAGAAGCAGGTGTTGGATTTTTTCAAAGGTATTTTGTACATTTTAAAGGAAATATGAAATTCTTTAATTGAGAATAATCAAATTACAACATGAATGCAGTTAATACTGGACTGCATGCAATATGAAAGTACATAGACTGAAACAGAAAAATGATCAAATGTAGGTTTGTGTAGAAATTCTAATTTCTCCTGTTTTTATTAAAATGTAGAAAAATGGGCCTTTCTGAATTTTTTCTTACTTTACATTAAGAGATTTTCAGGATGTAATCAAATTTTTGTCATCAGCAATTATATATTTTGGGTTAATGATTACAGGTATTATTTGCTTTGTTATGTTTCGATTGCAGCACACAATACCACTCTGAAGGCGCATAGTAATTCTGCAGCATGACCACAAACATAAAGGTGTGTCTTGTAGTCTACAAACATTGTGTTTCACATATGTTGACTACACTTATTCATCTTTTTAGTGGTAAAAACTCCAGATTGTGACAACATTCTGAGACACACACCATAGTCTTAAGTGCATCTAGTACAACTATAACAGAAGTAGATTAATCCCTCAGAATTTGTGTGTATTCATGCAGCAAATGGACAGCCAGGAATCAAACCAGTGACTCTTTGCTCAGTGTGTTTGCACCCATGTGGCCCTAAACACTCGGCTATCAGGCTGCCCAGTTCCTCCTCCTTTCAGCCAGCGTTTGTGAGGTGGTACTAATGGATCGATATGAGGTGATACCTCTCAAAGCCATTCAGCCGGCACGCTCAAATGCACACACTTCTCTCCGTGTGCATTTTCGGCCAACACAAAACCAACAAGGAAGAAACTTCCAGTCAATACACTGTGATGAGTTGCATTGTCTTGCGGGTGTGAACGAGCACGAGGAGGAACAGTGCATGTGTTTTAATCCAGAAATCTCACATCCAGAAGAGTCAGACAAGCATGACTCATTGAACAGTTATTGCTTCTTGTCATGCTGATAAGTGCATTAGACGGGTTCACTCATGTATCATATTTTAATAAACCACAAATTCAGAGCAGCTAAAGCGTTTGTGGCTAACTGCTGTTGATCCTGCAGCTTAGATTGAGTGTATGTTTGTGCATAAGTGGGGTTGATATAGTCGCTATTTAGCAGTTTTTGCATCAGATTATGTTATAAAACCAGTGATGCAGCCTTCCAAGTGTTGCAGTAAATTAGCTAGACATGCTGCTCTAAGCTTTGCGGGAGGGAAAAAAAGCACACACCCATGTTCATGCACGCACAGCATATAGAACCACATGCATGGTGCATACAGCATCATCATCTGCATATACATTGGTGCAACAGAAGCTCAGCATGGGATTTTTTTATTTTTTTTGGAGAGAAGATGATGGAAATGGGTGAGGCTGAGAGATGAGGGAGGAACTGCACTTTTGCATGTGTGATTATTAGAGCAGAAACAATTGAGTGCACACAGAATGCAGTGATAGAGAGAGCGAGTGGGAGAGAGCGATATCAAGGGCGGCCAACTCAGACTGCAAATACGGTATTCCCCGACCGTCTGTTTCACTGTGTGCAGAAAATAAAACTCTGAGACGGTCTCCTTCTATTCTTCCCACGATGAAATGTGTCCAACTGTGTTCCTGAAAGTCAGATTTCAGTTTGCATGCTTCTCTATCAGTTTCTCCGAAAATGTGAATGGAATGTGTTGTGTCCGATCGCAGGCCACACGGCTCTGCTGGTCTATTGTCGGCCTGAAATCCACGTGGCTGTTTCTAGATCACACCCGAACAAAGGAGACACACGTGGAGCAAAATCAGCTGAATGGTAGCCGAAAACTGCACTACAGCCCTGTTAAAATATTGTGATAGTCAAACATAGGCATGCACGGCTTTCAGTTGAATGAAACTGCATTAATCAGTTTATTTCTGAATTCCACCTTTGTGTGTAGACAAATTAATCCGCATCACTGACATCTTTCACCACTTGATCTCACCTCGGAGGCGGTTTTGATCTCCGATTACAGAGATGATGCCCTCATTTATCTTGATCTGAAGGTAAACCAGATCGAAGGTCGGCTCTTTTGGCTCCAAGTGTCTGCCTAAATGTCAGCGCAGACCAGGCCTGTCAGGGAGGGTTTGATCCAAAGCTCCAGGCTGAAATGTCACATGTCTGCACAGCTTGCTGCAGCGTACATTATGTCATGCATAATTTCATACGGTCTACTTTAATGTGCGCGGATGCAAGGCGGACTGCTGTGCTCCTGCATATCTCTGCAGGGTTTCTGCATGAGGTCGTTTTCTTTTGTTGAGTAGAATGTGTGCTTAAACATAATATGCATCATATGCGAGTGTGATTCTGTGTATGTTACCTGGCCTTGTCAAAGTTTTTCCCAGTGTAGGCCATTCCACAGGCAGCTCCCAGCCCCTGACCCAGAGATCCAGTGGCCACATCCACAAACTGCTGCTTCTGTTATCATGCACACACACACAAAACATGCATCTTACTCCTCAGACTGTACGAAAAGCTCAAGTCAAGCAATGAAAAGCAGCGGATGGATTGTTTTTTTAATTTCTTAATGGACAAGAAAAAACTGCAACAGTTGGGACAGTAGCTACAGTCTGTCAGTGCGTCAGTATGTGGGTTTATGTGAACACAGTGTCATTAATGTTTGCAGCAGAGGACAGAGCAGCTCTGTGACACAGACACAGCTCTGTCACTGTATCCCTGAGTACATACAGTTCATCTGTTTCCTGTGTAAGTGTGTTCGCGTCTCCATACATACAGAAAGTACAGTAATTTTCTAAAGAAGCCATTCATCCATTTTTGGCTTGAGGACGGAAAACTATAAAGTATTTTGGAGGGAAGAAGGCAAAAGTCACAGAGAGGTCTGAAAATATTTTTATGTGGGAGATCTCACTGCATCTGTATGTGTGTTTACAGTGCAGCGTGAGAAACATTCAACCTCTTTCCAGAAGGAAGAAACAGAGACCATCCTAAACTGCTGAGGGGCTGCATATTTGAAAACTTCAGTACATCAGGTGACAAATATTTCTCTGGTCATGTCGTATGAATAATTTAAGATTCTTAGGTGCCGTCACAAAATTTGCCCCAAGCACATGCAAGATGCAAGCCAGCAGAATCTGACCGACGGCTACACAAAGAAAAAACATCAGGAGCAAAGTCAAACCTAGCTTCAAGCACAAAATGCTGAAATATGATCTTTGAGGAAAAGCTTTGGGTCATAAATCTTAATTCAAGTTCAGACATTGAGTATTGCTTTATTGTTAATTTGCACAAGCACAAATGAAAATGAGCAAAACCTTATCAAAGTCAAAAAACACCAGAATTAAGGGTGAGTGTTTCAATGTATTCCAAATTCATATGTGTTGGTTTGTTGGAATATATGATGTGGTATCAGACCCAGAACTTCCTGCAGGTCTGAATGTCACCTCACCGGCACTGGGTGTCCCTCCAGGATGGAGTCCACCTTGCGGAGGTTGAGAAGCTCATTCTCCTTCAGGTAGCCTGTTTCTGCCCACACAGCGTACAGCACCGGAGCTGCATGACCCTGAGGAGGCAGAAGTCAGAGGTTAGAGTTCAAACATATCTGTTGAAGTGCACAGTTTGTAATTACAGCACGCATTACAAGTCAAAAAGAGTGTACACTATTTGCTAGTGCAATGTACTGCTCATTACGATCAGCTACTTGTGTGCTTACAGGTGTTTGAGCTGCTTAAATTAACATTTTGAGTGTGAAAATTAGTCAAAAATATATAAACATATGCACATTTTCTAAAATATGTGCCATGTCCTTGTGTCTGTTGTCTCTGTGCATGCATCAGAACAACACCCGCCACTCATATATTGTAGATATATGGACGTGTTACCTTGGAGAGGACGAACCGGTCATTGTTGGGGTTACGAGGGTCTTCAGGTCGGTACTTCATGGAATGAAAGAAGAGCACAGACATGATCTCTGCCACGCTGCAACATGATGTGGGATGACTGCAAGAGAATGATTGCAAGGGACGAATTAGACACATAGCAGTTCATATCTATAAAAGAATTTTCAGAGCATAGTGTAAACATACAGATACAGACAGAAGTAAGAGTTAAAAGAGAAAAAGAGAAACGAGCAGCAATTAAAAATAGAGTTTGTCTGCCTGACCTTGTCAACTTTGATCTAGTGGGTTAATTCATGCCAAACCATCTGCAGTCAGAGAGTTATATAAAGGCAGAAAACACGCTAGTCACACTGACTTTATCAGGATCAGACCATCAGTGAGTACATATGCAGCGTCTCGGTCTCAAACACACATATCAAAGAATGTAAATGCATTTGGAGTATGTCTTTCTCTTTCAATCCCTCATGCACACACACATGTAAATACAGTACACAAATCGTTCAGTGTGCAGCTCCCAGACTGTTAACGTTGTGATTTTTAATTTCTTGCTTGTTATTCTTTATTTTCACACAACATGCCAATAATACCTCACTTAGCCCCCCTGCATGAAGGCTTTTTCCCTATACTGTCCTGAAATGAAAAATGTAATCAGAAAATCACACATCAAAATAAAATAACAGTAGATGGCAGTAAAAAAACAAAAACAAATGGGATGAAGGATTCTCTATGAGATGATGAAAGCTGAGTGATGGTGATGAGGATGGCCTTTCCTAAGCAGCACAAATCTCTTTAAAGTACGTTTTATATGTTTGTAAGCTCAAACTGGAGTTGCTTGTTAATTCATTTTTAATGACTTGGAAGCAGCCACATTAGAAACAGAGGCACTTTAGGCTGAAGGCCAAATAAATGATGAATTAAGCTTTGAACTCGGACTCTCTACACCTCACAAAGAAAAAGAGGGGGACTCAATGCAGCTCAGTGTCCAGTAATGAGGAACTGGAGAAAATAAAAACAACTGAAATGCAAAAAGAAGCAAAACAAAAGCATTACAGCATATTATAAAGATTGCAGTTACACTCACATATGTCTAGTGTGTCCTGACTGGCTTTATACATTATGCAGCTTTTGTAAAATTAAATATTCAAAAGAATGCACACAGTTTCCTATAATCTGTTTTTATTTTGTATCAGTCTCTGCAGCGTGTGTATCCGTTGGGGTTTTAATTTGAGATCACACACCGGACGTGTTTCTCCTGTTCAACTCCAGCTACTTGACCGCCGTTGCATCGAGCTGCACCGGGACACGCAGGCGCGGCAGGAGGCGCGTCCGTGCGTTCACCGGTTGTTGCCCGCCACACACCACATAGTGCTACTGACTGCACCGGATCATGCAACTATCCAGTCTCTGCTCCCCTGTTACATAACTGATCACAGAGCACGGAAGGCGCTGAAGGAGAGCGGAGCAGCGGTGCACCTGCAGCAATTTATAACCGACGAGCATACCTCCACATTTACGCGGATTTAAAGATGTTTGGTTGTTTGGTGGAACGGTTGTTCAAAGCAAACGCGACATGTAATTAAAGGAATATAATTGAAATTTCTCTGAGGAACTTAACGTGAACAAAAACTGCAATGCAAATGTGAAAAATGACGAACTGTGACCGTTTATAAATTAAAACTCCTTTTTGGTCAAGTGCGTCAATTGCGCACAAACGCCGCCACAGAACGATCTTTACGCACAGATAAAAATAAGTTTAGGAACACCAGAAACAGCACCAGCTTCTGATATTCTGCCTCTGCAATAAAATAAACCCATCCACAGCATTCATACTGCTGCTCCACCTGCATACTGTCTGCTGGGGACAGTAAGTCCTTTGGGAAATAGTCATGCGCTTCCATTACGCATTTCTGCTCCACTTCTATAAATCATTATCCAAAGCAAAACCGTGCATGAAACATATAATAATCGGCCCGGGAAAGGCAACCACGCTCTCCTGTTACATAAAAATGTCTATTTAGGCTTAATCTCTCCGCCCACCCTTCATCTTACCCGCTGCCCGCTGCAGTTGTCGCCTTGATGGAGTTGATCCGAAGCCGGGTGGCGATGTTCCTGAGCGCCTGCACCGTCTGCTGGTCCGGTTTGTGGTAGTCCTCCATCTGGTCGATGCACCGAAGAGAAGCGCGCACACACAAGCCGGTTAAATGGAGTGAAGAGTTAAAAAAAAGTCCCCGGTCTGCTGAACAGAGAATAAAGGCGATGGGTGCGCAGCGGACGATGGCAGGGGTTAAAAAGAGACAGAGCTGCTGCACATGAGAGACACACAGAGAGGGAGAAAGGGGGAGTTAGAGAGAGGGGGTAGAGAGAGAGAGAGCAGGCAGGGGGCGTGTTTGCAAGCAAAGCCTATGAATATGGCTAATCTCGGGCTAAAAGCAGCCTACAGTTAGTCCAAACTGTCGCATGAGCGCAGCCAATAGCAAGGAGGCGCTTTGGACTGAGACCAAGGCCACACGGTCATGCGCAGGTGCACGCTCACATGCAGTCACGCACACTGTGGTCAGGGACGATCAGGTTTAAAGAAATCCAGCAGTGAAAATAAACAGGCAAAAGAAACAAATACGAGCAATTCAGTGACAATTTTAGGTAGAAGTTATGAACAGAACTCTCCAAAACATTAGAACAACTAATTGTGAGGCAAAATTACAGTCAGTTCATTATTTCCATATTTAGTTTCATCTTCACATTGAATTTCTGGGACATTCTTACTGTATCACCTCATGCAACCACACAGGCTACAAATGCATATAGGCTTCACTTTACACTAATGCACTTCTCTTTTAGTTGCAGCATGGATGTGAAACACCAAGCTGTTGGAGTAGGAGGGTGCTTCAAAAAGTCCTCAGCCTCACCTAGAGATAAGGGATGTAACTCCCATTTTGGGGCATAACTGTATACTGTAAAGCTTTATATCACGGCCCACAAAAACTCAAACGTTTGGAGGAAAGCTTTGGAGCCGACTGCTGTTGCTCCAGAACAGTGGGACTGTCCACATAGCACAGGTGGCAGAAGCAGATGGATGCATTGTCCTGGAGCAACAGCAGCTTGAAGCTTTATTCTCCTTACAAAGAAATAACCGCGAATATTTGAGTTTTTGTGGATGGTCATATAAGGCTTTATAATCTACAGTTATACCCCAAAATAGGAGTTATACCCCTTCTTTCCAGGTGAGGCTGAGAACTTTTTGAAGTGAAAGAGTGAACTAAATTTTCACTCAATAATGTGCAATAACTATGTATCTCTGTGCAGTAACACACTATTTATTACATGTATACTTACATTTTATGCGTATACTTTTTCACTTATGTTTATATTCTCAGGACATATTTTTCTACCTGTGTTCATCTATATATTTTTGTGCCGTTTATATTTCTAAAACTTTGAATGGGAGCAAGTGTAACGTAAGCAATTTCCCCTCAGGGATCAAAAAAGTATTTCTGATTATCTTCATGAAATCACTTCTTCAATACACTTGGCATTTGAGAGACATTCGTATAAAGGGGCGTGTAAGGAATATACACCATGTAACTAACAACTAAAATCTAAATAAAAACACCTTTCAGTAAAGTTCAGCATTATGCTGTGACACTACCGGTGTAAAAATGTCATTAGTGCAATATAATTAGTTCTTTCTTTAAGATGACATAAAAGTTTATCAATCCTGCAGGAAATTCTTGTAGCAAATATAGCTTAGAAAAAACAAAATGACATAATGTATGAAACGCAGTGCCTAAAAAGTAGAAAAGCAATAAGATACGAGTATGACACATTGCTGAAATAAAATAAGAAAGCTAAAATATGGCTTATAAGTAATAAAAAGGTAATATTACCTCAGTATGACTGCCAGTTTTACTTTATTTAAACTCTAAAATGCACCTGTCCTTCAAGCTGGAGCATCTACATGAAGAGTGGACAGCGACGTGTAAAAAGAGCGATCACAAATGACAGTAATCTCACCTTAATGACATTTCCTACTGAGGCTGACCCGATTACCAGTGAGATAAACCAGTTTAAACGTGTAATGTGCACTGACATGGTGTTAAGGTAACAGCTGACACAGCTAATAGTGGATTCTCTCCAATTAAAAGGCCATTTTACATTGGAGTTCGATATTTAGTTTTGACACTTAAGCAGACTAACCTTCACTCTTGTGATCTTGAGGGACCCAAATACATGCTTCCACATTTGGCCAGCAGGGGACCTGGAGAGATACTCAAAGTGGAAATCATCAGTATTCAATCTGTAGTAGTTCATCAGTATTTACCTGCTGAGAAAGAGAGAAAAAGAGCGAGACATTAATTTTGTCACATAAACCTAGAATCAAGTTATCTGGGGGGAAATGCACCCTGGAATGGACATGATGCCAAATAATTACATTTTAATGTTGCCAGTGGTTCAAACATCAACTGTGGGATTCTACAGCTTAACAGCAAGCAACTGCTGACATCTGGTGGTTAGAATGACAAACTGCACCAAGTCCTCCATAACAGAAATGATGCACAAAAAAAAAACACAACAAAAATACATGACATATTACTTAAATTGTGTATGTTCTATTAGAAACTCGCAGAAAAATGAGAACTGTGCATCAAAAATCCTCAGAATCACGACCAAAATAAAAATCACATTCCTGTTTTAGCTTTGAATCGTATTTCCACAGCTGACAAAAACACACGATTCCTCCCGACAGCAAAACAAAAACAGACCACTCTATTTTCAAATCTTTAATATAACAAAATATTCATAATAAACCAAATTAAGCACAGTGACAAACAATCTTAGAAAATTAACATAATTTGCAAAGACTTTTCCCAAAAATCATATCTCTTGGCCAATAAGATAAATTATTCCAAAAGTGTAAAATAATCTTAAAGTCTTAAATACGTGACCGGGATTAAAAACAATCTCTACATTTCTTTATTTAACCAACACACGACAGAAGTGCTGGCAAAATCACCCTGGAAATGATGAAAGTATTCCGTGGCCATAAAGTGAACAAATAATCCGAATTGCTCCCTGACTGCAGGCATGTTGTTTTTTTATATTCTAAATTTGCCAAATAAAAAAGGGAAGAAAAATAAATGGGCATGTTGATGTGAGGTTATGTTAAGCAGGACACAGCAGAAACAGAAGCATCAAATACATTCAAATAGAAGGACCGAATACAAAGTCGTGGTCACAATCAAGGATTTCTACAGAAATTCATGTCACTCATTCAATAATTTCAACGACTTTTTAAAAGATTTTCTACACTGAAATAAAAATTTTGAAGAACACAATCTGCTGCCCTTTATGCTGTTTACAAAACTTAAAAATAAAAATGCATCATCTTCATCTTGAATGACTTTGTATACTGATCCTTTTAGCTAACTGGATTATTGAGCCAACTAATAAACTTTACCGTCACATTTGTTTGAAAAAAACCTACATTTTCACACTTGTATTTTAATGGTCTTGAACATTTTGTGACAACGTGACAGGAGAATCCTATGTGTGTGTGTTCAAACAGAAAACACTAAGTCTGTGAAGGTGAGTTTTTCTGTACATTAGTTTTCTTTGTTCACAAATAACATCAGTAGCCGCTCAGTGTTTCACATGATGACGAGACAGATGTGCTTCTCTCTGCTTCCAGTTTACGGTTCTGTGCTGCAGTAGCCTTTTACTGCAAATGAAAACCCAATTTAAGTTTGTCTCTTAGTCTTTGTGACTTAACTGGAAAAATAAATTCAGAAACGGGAACAGAGATAGTTAAAATTTTTCATGATTAGTTTGGATAACTGGTATAAACTCAACTGGTTCTGTAGCAGAGTGAAGCTGCCAAAAGCACATCTGTTCCACCTATTTTTAAGCATTTTAATAATAACAACAGGGCTGAATGTAAATAAGAATCCAAAATTAATGGCATTTTTTTCAAATTCAAATTATAGATCGATTGCAGAACCCAGAGGTCAGCATGAATTTAGCTCTACGGTACCATCCTAAAATATCCCAAAATGCTGGTATCCCCCTAAAGGCTTTCTGCGACTCTCGTCTATTGCACATTCCCCTCCGAGAACGTCAAGTATCATGAGCTCAGCTGGTGGAGGAGAGATGAAGATGCACACGGGAGAAAGACAAAGCGGGAATAAGGGGAAATGTGGAGAAAGGTAGCGTAGCAAAGAAGCTAGTTTGTGCGTTTATGTGTCATTCTAAACATCTCACAGTCCATAACAATTAAAAAAAAAAAAAAAAAAAGACAAACAGCTGAAAGGGACTGATTTCTAGTTTGAGTTCGTAGCTGCAAGTGCTTCTCCAAACATTTACAGAAGTTATCTTCCTCGGACAGAGCCTGAAAAAGAAAAACTCCTGCCAAACACAAAATGCCACAAAATGGTACCAGCTTTTCAGCGTCTCTGTGGCTTAAAAAAATATATACAGGCTTCAGTTTTCTGAGTTTGGTGAGTGAAAAAAAGCAAAATGAGAAGCTCTTTTTAACGTCACACAGCTGGACAGTTGGTCTACAAAGACCCTCAAAACAGTTCTGAGGTCTTTGTCTTGTGTGTTGCAAACTTCCTCCATATTCGACTGAGAAAACTCCACAGACGTGTGATGAGAGGCAGCATTTTTGATTCTCGTAGCGTTCAAGCTGCAAAATCATCTGTCAAAAGGGATGCGAGGTCCCCGAAGCTTCGCTGGGGTCCCATCCTCCAGAGAATAAATCAGCTAAACTTTACCAATAAGTGGCCAGCAGTTTAACCACATTTATAAAAGGCCATACTGGAAAATTTGTTCTCCTTCTCCTTTCCCACAGTAGTTCTGGTTTGACATGAGCAGACAATAAGTTGATCAAGGATAATACGAGTAGCCAGAAACAGGGGGGTTAAATGGTGCGGTGCATGCTGTAATAATAATCCTCAGCACACGGATGAGTTCTGAAGAGTTGTGGGGTCAAAACCTGTTCGCTGCACTTCTTTAAATTTATCCTCTGGTTTCTTCAGCGGTCATAAATGGGTTGTAGCACTGAAAATAACAGTGGTGATGAGTGAAGCAGGACTATAGCTTCATGTTGCTGAAGTCCTTGGATAAAGTCTGCAGGTAAGCATCATGAATGGCACTGAGGAAGTCAGCATCATGCTAGACAAGGAGGAAGCAAACAAGAACAATGAATACATTTGTGCAAGTAAGATGACAGATGCTTCACTAGGATGTAAACTTGCTGTAGAAACATACAAATATTGTTCCCAGATAATCAAAACCTTATTGATTGAAACAAAGAAAGTAGTTTCAATTAAAATTGGTGATAGCGAGAGAAAAATTCTGGTCGAAAGTGAACCTAAACAAGCTGCCATTTTAATCGTCTGAACCCCAAAACATGATGTCAGGTTTGAAAAGGCATGTTATCTTTAAAAAAAAAAAAAGAAGAAGCCTGAATTACAACATTTATCAGACAGAAAGAACCAGACTTTCAGCCCTCCGACAGTTCTCACTACTTAACCAAATCTAAGCTTGAAATTGTGATATTTTATCAGAATCATCAAAAGCTGTGCTCCTGTGTGTAACCACAAAGTGACTCAGCACCAACCAACCAACCGACCAACAGTCGTGGCAAAAAGTTAGGGACCTTTCGGCTGAACTGCAGGCTGTGTTTACACCGAGCAGATAGGCAATAGGGAAGTTAAAAGCACAAGTAGTCAAATATCTATAGTATATCAAGTCCCCATTTATCCCCCAGTGTTTCCAGTGGGCACTTGGTTTCTCATTTTTTAAATAAATAATGAAAGAAATTCAATTGTCTTTCTTTCATGATTTATGGCATTATAACTTTGTCATATGGCATAAAAAACTACTTCTAGCCAGTTGTGCTGTTTCCATAGAGGCGCAGAACTTTATACTGCAGTGAAAAATGAGCTCACAGTGAGTAAAACTGGAAGCAAAAATACCCAGAAACTGCTTGGGGTTCAAATGGATAAACTGGCAGTATTTCTGCCATAAAATCTGTTCAGGAGACCCAGTGCAACCCGCACCTCAACAAAACCACACCAAAAATCTACAAGCCTCTGCCACATTAGATTAATTCCACTTTAATCCATCTCCATTAAATCACCATGTTTACCTTCTGTGCAGAATGCTGGCAATGAACCAACCAGGGACGGTTTAAAACTGTAACTCTGCATAATGTGCTAATCCATCTGTTTCAGACTTCAAATAAATGGCACCTTTCATCCGACCCCAATGCAAGAAATCATGAATTGTGGAAAGTTTATTTATGTTAATAGGTGATGGTGGCTGCTGACCATGATTAACCCAAACGTCTCTGCTTTCAGTGAATGCACTCAGTGTTATTCTGCCACTGTAATTACAGTGTGCAACACATACATCAGCTGGTAAATTTGTCTATAGATAATCCTGAGTGATTTTGGACACAGATGTTGCTGTTAAATCATTGTAATGTATTTTGCCAATGCTATAAGCTTCATAAATGAGATTCTATTTATTCCCATTTCATTAGTGTGAACACAGAGTCTCAAAACCTGATAAATTAAACCAAAACCAGTGACATTTTTTAAACACGTTGTCAAGCCTTTTAACTCCAACCTTTGTATTTGGACATCAAATTATAATGTTAACAAATACCAACATACATTTTTATGTGTTTTATGCCCTTGGTTTACCTTAATGAGATGTATCAGAGTCTCCTGTAGCTGTGTTTTGCTGCAGGGGGCTGGTGGAGGCTCTGTAGCTCCTCCAGAGGCCGAGGAGGGCTCAGAGGGGGCAGGAGGGGCCACCGATGATGCCGCTGCTGTCTTATTGATAGCCTGCTGGAAGGCACTGGGGGAGAGAAGCACCGAAATCCCCGACCCTGGAACAGCAAGACCTGGACTCATGGGGACTGCCTGAAAATAGAAAGAATAGAAATGACACAAGAACAACCAACATGCTGGATTATAATCTAATAACTTGTGGTATAGGAGTACATGTGAGAATCAAGACACCAAACATGAGAAAGACAGCAAACAGATCACCAAAAAACAGTTCAACTCACAGACATCGGTTTAATCAGGTTTGGAGGCTGAGAGAAAACATCCATGTCTTTGCCATGCTGGAGAAGAGGTTTCCCCATAGGCTCTATGAAGCTGTAGGGTGGAACCAGCGTGCTTGGCAGGAAGTTGGGTGCGAGGATGGGTTTGTGAATGTCCGAATTTACAGACGGCACCGCCGCCTTGAGCGTGCTGAGTATCTCCTGTCCCAAATAGGCCGTGGGAGCTGGTGGAGGTGCTGTTGGACCAGGAGGAGCGGCACGATGCTCTGAGCCAGGTGGAGGCACCATGAGAGGGGAGACTGAGCAGTGAGGCTGGGGGTCTGATCTAGGGACCACTGACTGGAAAACAGGACTGGGGTGTAGCGCGTAAGGAGCTGGGAGGAGGCCAGGGGCTTGGTGCCGTTGGTTGGACCCAGGGTCTTGAGCTGCAAGTTGGGGAGGGAGGAGTGAGCTTTGGAGGGCTGGAGGTGGATATGGCTGTTTCTGGATGTAGGCAGTGGAGGGTTCATGGGAGGAAGTGGCGTTCTGTGCGGGCATGGAGGGTAGAGAGGGGTCCTTGGGGAGAGACGAGCCAAAGAGTTCCTCCACTGTGATCTGCTTCACCATCGTATGAGAGCTCTGGCGGGTGAAAAGAACTAAGTGATGAGTCCAAACAAAGCTGACAGAATCAGCTCTTTGATAATCAATTAACTGTTTGAGTTGGTTGATCAAGTAAAATACTAAACATTTGATGGTTCTAGTTTCCTAAATGTGAGGATTTGCTGCTTTTCTTTAGGAAGTTGATCAATATGCAGACTCTGGGAGCTTGTGAATATTTAACGATGTTTTATAATACATTAACACACAAGTTTTTTAAAATAGGATTATTATTATTATTATCCCATGGCATGTTCAAGTTGTTTACATTGCACACTATGTAACTTTGTAAATTCTCAGGCAATCAATTCCTGCAAACTAAAAAAAATCTATTGAGAAAATTCCATATATAATAGCTGAAAATGTTTCTTAAGATCTTAAAAAAAGACTTTGAATTGAATTGATTTCTGAACATATCAGTCTTGTAAATATGAATGCATGTTAATGGTATTTTTATAGAACAAGATATTATCACTTCTATAATTTATTGGATTTGCTACGCTTGCTGTTGATTTGTCTTGTAAAACTTTGTCTCCTGAATTCCAAAACTTGCATTAAAAAAACAAACATCTTTTATCATTCTTTAGTTAGTGTTTACTGTGATGTACCAAAAACACTAAGTCACATCCCTTGTATGTGAAAAAATACTTGGCAATAAAACCGATTCTATAATCTATAATTTAACTTTTATTGATCCCCTTGGGGAAATTCCTTCTCTGCATTTGACCCATCCTGTTCAAAGTTAACCTTAACTATACATACTAGGAGCAGTGGGCTGCTCACCTTTTGTGTGGTGATTTTTAATTTCCACAATCAGTTACTGAGTGCAAACATCTCACATAATCAGCCTAAAGTTTGAGTTGATCAAATTAACCTTAGTCAGCTACAGCTTAAATATAATCTGTTGCTGGAAAAGTAATCCTGCCACCTTAATTGAGCATTGCAAATTAAAAAAAATAGAGTAAGGAGAGCTCAGAGTTTAATATTTTTTAATGTTTTGCCTAAACCAGACAACTCTTGGAACCAAAAGTAGACAAAATGATCATCTATAAGAAAAATGGACAGAAGTTGTGTGTCCTGTATTAAAATAGTCTGTTTCTCTTGCAGTCATTAAGATTAATTGTCAAAAATTGTTCAAGTAGGCCTTTTGCCTCACCCATTACCTGCAGTTAACACAACCAGCACTAGTAACAGTGACATGGGTTGCAAGAGTGTTTTTGGGAGTCTGTTTGCTATGTTACGAGCTTTTTCTGCTGCCAAACATTGACCATATATGGGGTGACAATGACACCTGGAATAAAAATCTGCTCCGTCCTCCTCCACAGTCTCTGTGAGTAGGAGTGAAGAGGATGACAAAACTCTCAAAATGTAGTGATATACTGAAGATAAATGGATAAATAGTAAAGTTTAAGGGATTTATTTTGCATATTTGTGTAATGTATGTACCTTTTCAGGCTGAGGTGCGCTGTGGGCACGCTCTGTCGGGATGATAGTTGCTTTCATATTTGGCTCTGTAGACACGTCTGGTTCACCTGCCTGAGCCTGCATATACACACACACACAAACACATTTTCATTAATATAAATAGTACTACCAGAGGACACAAATTCAGTCTTTATCTCTAGATGGTAGCTGGTTTCGTACTACTTTAATATTTGATATGAATGTGTGTTCAGTCAGACCAGTGAACCTGTTCCATTCAGAATCTAAGAGGCCGTGGTTGGTACAACAAACCATTTACAATTTATTCTTCAGATTCTGGGTTGATGTGCTGGAGCAACAAATGTTATATACACACAGTATATACCATGTACAGAATGTGACTTAAATTCTGTTTCAGTGTGTATGTAATTTGCAATAAATATCAAAATGCCAAAGTACTGTCAAAACAGTAATGAAATACTTAATAAGCTTAAGATACTGTATTTCCTCATCTAAGAACCTAAAGAAAATGTATTTGTGTGTTGGCGTCCTCACTCTCTGATATTCCTCCTTGGCTTTGCTGAGCAGCTCCAGGATGTCGATGGGCCGTGGTTCTGCGATGCCATTGGTTCTCCCTGGCTCTGCCCTCTCTGGTGACTTTCTCTGGGCATGGGCTGCTTCTTGTTTCACAATCCTTGAGAAGGAATTAAAGCATGAAATGTATTCTAGAATGAAAAGTGTTATTTGCTTTGCCAAAAAATTCAAACACTCCCCGAAAGTAGAGCTACTTATGAAGCAAGTACTTAACAGGTGAAAAAAAACATAGCTGATCTAGCACGACGAGATGCGATTAAGAAGTTTCGGGATTGTACCTATAAAAGGCAAAAGTCATACCCGACTTAAATTAGTCCTTTGCAGTTATCTTCTTCTGCTGTGACACACTGCTCCCAGTGCTCCTGCAACATTTGGAAAGCTTCCGGGAAGTCCTGTGCGTTTGTGATTTCACCATGGACCACAAACTTACACAGAGAGCAAACATCAAATTCTGCTTTAAAGTGACCCAACCTTCATGTTAGGGATCATTACTGGTGATGAGAGCTGGATCTATGGCTACGACCCAGAAACCAAACAGCAGTCTACAGTAGAACAGCCCACTGTCTCCAAGACTGAACAAGGCACATCAGGTACGCAGCATGACAAAGAGCATACTCATTGTTTTGTTTGACATTAACAGGATTGTGTGCTGTAAATTCATCCTGCACGGTCAGACTGTCAACGTCAGCTTCTCCTGTAATATCCTGAGGCATCTGAGGGAGAAAGGTCCTGATCTGTGCCACATGCCATCGTGCCAAACCCTCACTCATAGCACATTGAAAACAAGTTTTCTGGCCATCTCCAGCACAATGCTTGCTCCCCCAGCCATACTACTCGCCAGATACGACTTCCTGCGACTTCTTATACATTGCAGGAGATCCAGCTCATGTCGCAGATAATGCTTGACGTGGTTACGGAATGGAAATTACAGAGTGTTCAAAAATGTGGCAGGAGCGCTTGGAGCGGAGTATCGTAGCACAAAAATTACTTGGAAGAGGATGTTAGCCAAATATAAATTATGTGTGATTTTTGCTTTTTATAGTCCCAGAACTTGATTACACCTTGTAAAGACATGTCCTGTGTCATACATGTGCAGATGAACAAAGATAGTATGAACAAGTACTTACTTGACCATGAGCTGAGCGATGCGTTGACAGTCCCTCTTGTCATAGAACCAAATACTGTAGATACCCACTGTAAAAAACAAAAACACAAATACTGTATTTTATACTATGTCTAATGAAAAAGCAGCATTAAGAAAATCTGGATAACTTAGATAAAGTGATGAATTATACTTTTTTATTTTTAATTCAACATTATCATATCATCACAACATAATAATAATAATACTACTGATTATTGCCCAAATGTGCTGTATATAGCTGTATTCGACTGGACCTTCCACCGTCTGTGTGGAGCCGTCACTTCTAAATGATGTCATTTAAAAAAAATAAAAAATAAAAATCCTATCAAGTGCCAAGAGCAGAGTACAACAATGAGTCACTGCAACTGTAATGTAGAGCAAACAGCCATGACTAACACCTCACTCAAAATTCCCAAAAGGATACTTGATGCACAATAAAATGTTTAAAAAACTAAATTTATATGAGCAGTTTTTGCTGAACCAGTAATTATTATGACTAATATTCCTTTGCTTGTGTGTTATATATGTGTTTGTGTGTGTGTGATGAAACACTGGCGTATTCAAGGCCTCAAGAGGCTGAGGTAACATAGCAACCAGATTGTTTGTCTCCTTGCAGCAGCTACTGCTACCTCTGGGAATATGAAGAGGTGTAAACAGGTGTATGTGTGTGTCCAAGTGCTCATCTCTCCAACGGTGTTCTCTAACTTTGAGTGCACTTATCAGCCTTCTACAGTGAGTCCAGGAGCGCTCAAAGAGACTTGGAGGAATATTTAAATAACTGTTAATTATCACCATCTCTCTAAAAGGATTCATCTTACTATGGCTGGACTCTTTTCACTTCAACCTAACTTCTATCTGGTGCCAACACTGCCTTCACCATTTTATCTTCAGAAGGAGGAGTCTTAGAACCATCTTGCTCTCGGTTTCTCTCAAATAATCTATACCACAGGAGCCACACCTTTCCAGGAGCGCAATCACAAACCACAAACAGACCCTACTCGCTGACAAATTCATGCTTTGCTGAAATAAACAAACGGACTGAAGACAACGTGAACTATACCAGCTGTCAGAACCAACAGATGGAACAAAAATCAGGAGAGGATACTATCGGAGACAATTTGCTCTGACCCGTTTTCCAGAGGTGACTCTCAGCAGCCAGAAGTGTTTGCAACACAATTTAAGGAACATCATCAACCAGAGTTTTACTTAACAACTGTGCACCATTTGATTTGTCTGCAACTTAACCCACTCCGAGGATTAAAAATGACAACAACAGCACTTGGACTCAAGTAAAGCTACTGGAGAAGCTGAATACCAACAAGAAATTACATCATGTCTTCCATACCAGGGAGGCTGATGGGCAAACCAAGTCCAAAGGGGGAGCAGTCGACTTTGACATTGACCTTAGCCATGTTGTTTTTTCTCATAAGCAAACAAATGGGAAAACAATCAAATTCTTTATTCATTGCCTTGATGAAACTTGTGTTCAGACTTCTAATAGATTACCTCGGTGGCAGCGCTGTCAGTTACTTCCTGAAGATCTGAGGAATTTTGTCACTTTTTAATTCACCTGACTGTCTGTAAACTCTGTCCACAAGGCTAAAGGACTAAAGGATCTCACTGGATTAAGCCATCAGCAAAACCACAACTTGTATAGTAAAATATATATCAAGTAATAGTCTCATTCGCCAATCAGACCCTTACGTCTTTTTGGTTGCTGGCCCAGAGCAGAATGGTAACTGTGGCCAAGCCTAGCTGAAACTGGGGCTGTCTGGTAGGCCATTGTGAGGCCATGAGTGATAAAGTGTTTTTACTTCATGCTCCAAGACACCAAAATGACTTCAAGCAAAAGGGAGAAGAGATGTTCCACAGAACACTGGGGAGGTGTTTGTTCGGCATTTTCAGAGGTACTGTTTGGTTCTGTTGTGAGTGTGTGTGTGTGTGTGTGTGTGTATAAACACTGTCAATGCCTATGTTTAGGAACTCCTGGCTAAATTACAAACTTTGTGGCTTTTTGAAGCGGGGAAAACAGTAAATAAAACCCCTGCAGAAAACAGACATTATTATTGTGTAAGTACCATAGAAGGGTGCACAAAGTCTGCAAATACAACAATTAATGTTAAACAGTTTCTCTCTACTCTCTACTTTCAAAGATATGCATGGTTTACATTGTTCTTAGACAGAATTTTCCATGAGTCAGTGGTGCTTTATGGCAGAAATAACCTATACAAATATATTATGTGGCTTAAAAATAATGCTTGACATTCCCACAGGCGTTGGAGAGTTTTTGATATTTTGTACAGTAGATTAAAATGCTGTTTTTGTCCATTTGTGATGCCAAATTGTCAATAAGCACTTTTTCTCACAAGATATCAATGTTTACCATCAATTTCAGCCTTAAAACTTGTCTGAAATTGGTACTGAAGTAGGAATCACCTGCAACTCCCCTCCTATTGTGTCGTTGTGTAACAGACCACATTGATCCATTATCCCTATGGATCCCTACCAAAAGTTCGTCAGACTTGTGAACCTGAGATTAATTGCAAAGTTTGAGGATAATTAGCGAGGTCCCTAAATCTTGAGGCAGAGTTGCAGTGGCAAGATACAAAGCAGTTGTGTGTTGAAATGAATTAGGCATGTTAAAAGCAGTTGACAGTGACAGTCATGGCAGTATATGTCTCCCGTCTATTTTTACTTTTTTTTTGCTGCTCCTGAAAAAATCAGATCCATGACTCAAAAGCTGCGATACAATCCACTGCACCCCCATTATACTGGCTCTTGGCCTTTGATGTTTTGCTGCCTGGAACTTCTCAAGAATCAGTTAACACTTGAGACCTTTGATCCCAGATAATAAATAATAAAAGTACATCCAATTGCAGTCCAAGCTAACACATATCTCTCCTGTGTATGACATCGATTGTTTGGTGTTTTTGATTCTACAAAACACTCACAGTTGCCATTCCTGTAGAGCAAGAAGGGATCCTGCAGTTGGAACTCCAGGTCTTTATTGATCGGCTCCACAAGGTTCTCTGTACTCAGTCGATTCATGATGGTGAAGCCATGGTGAGGAGAGGCAGACCTTTAAAGGGCAGAGAGCATCAACAATCATCTCTCTGATTACACCTTACATCATCTTGTGCTCTACATTTAGTAAAGCCTCAATTATTTATAATGATTGAAAAAGATTGGTTGTGGAAGATGGCTTCTGAATGGATTTATAAACAGTGAAGAAGAATCACAAGTAACACATATTTTAATACCAATAAGTCAGTTCATTAATTAAAAAATTAACTGATCTACTATTTTTTTCTATATTATCAGCAAAAACTGATTTCAGCTCTGATGCGTTAAAGTAGTTTATTTTGCCTGTCCAGAGTCAGATAACCTGAATGTAAAGAAAAAAGCAAACAAACCCTCATATTGTAATCCTCCTCATAATACTTCGTAGGCTCAATGTTGGGGCAATAGAGAACTTTAAGTAAAACAAAATTCTAACTTAATCCTGTCTCTAAAAACAGTATAATTTTCTTTCAATGTCAAAACGATGGACGTACATAATCACATGGAGTCCATTAAATGTTTGTTTACAAATACTGCGGCCTACACACGTGCACAGAATACGTCAAATGACAGCACCAAGAAACGTACATTCTGAACACGTAAAAAACCTTCATGGTCGTCGTGATGAATTGTTATGAAAACCTCGTGTACTTACCTCGCATAAACAAACAGGGTGCCCTCGATTTCGGTCTTCTCCTGAAATGAAAAGTGACGCTGTGTCAAAAACAACAACCGCTAATCCAAACGTGCTGAATAATAGCTACGAATGCTGTTAGCCAACTTCAGTTAGCTGAGATAACAAAACGATAGCTTGTTATCGAAAATGTAATTAAAACAATCGCAGAATGACAGTAGTATCGGCTGCTTCTGAACATTATCTGGACATGTTTAACACACAGCTTGAAGACTACTAACACGTATCTTAGTATTTTCATGTTTATACCGAGAAGCTAGCATGCTAACTCAATACTTAGCTTGATAGCTTTCTACGAAATCGTTTCGGGTCTCATCCAAACTTCCTTACAAACTCACCCATTCGTTCGCTTTGGAGTTGAAGTTGTAGAGAGCCACCTGACCGGTAACGTCGAGCAGTGTGGTTATGTACGGGTCTTGTCTCTGCAGAGCTGCTAAGCTCATCATATGTCCAGCATTAACGTTCTCCATCTTGGATGTGATTGTTGCTCCCGCACGGACCAATTTCTGCGGACACTTATAACTTCCGCTGCCCCCGGAAATTACGTCTCGCTAAAAGTTCCCGAGAGATTTATACATTTGTTCCGCAGAGATTAAACTCAATTGCAATTTAGGTCATTCGCAATTTGTTAGAGTACTGCTTAAAAAAACTGTTTGTAGGAAATGGCAGTGATGTACTTTATGAGATTTGACCCAGCGAATGTGTTTTCTAAAAGCAAATAAGCTGCATTAAATATGAATACATTATTTGTTTTAACAAAAAACTTCATCTGATATCAAAAGGTGCAAGCCAACCAACAATGGGCAATAATTTCGTCAAATAATTTCCTTACATTAGATTAAATCAAAAGCAAGCTATGCAAACAGTTTTTTGTATTTTAATAAAACCTTAAAGAAGACAACATATTTGTCAAGGGGATAGTTTCCACTTTTTTTTGCTTTCATACATTAATAGGTCATGTGTAAAATCAACTTGAGATTTTCACAGTAATGACCAAAGACTGATCATAATAAACAACAATAATTAAAGACCATCTATTTGCTACAGCCATACTTACATGAATGCATACCTGCATGCTACATACATTGCATACATACCTGTAAGCACCACAGGGGTGCGCTGCATTACTTCTATTCACTGTGGCTGTTTGTCTGAGAACTTTTGTGCTCAGGTTAAGAGCTGTTTACTTGTTATAGTGTCCTTTCTTTATGTGCTGTTCAACAGAAATCACAAGATTTACATAATCATTTTAAATCTTGACTTTTAAAAATTCACACAACCTACCTAAAATGGTACACTGGCAGTGGTAAAAGTGTCCTGGATCAGCCTCCTTGCTGTGTTTTTGTATATTTACTGAAATCATTTGGATAGAATGCTTTAATACCACCACATAGCTGCACCCTCTGGTCGTTTGTTATTTGGCCCAGTTGAGCTGAAGCTGCCTGCCCCACCTACCACTGTTTAGGGAACATTGGAGCAGGGATTATAATCGGAGGATTACGCGCTACCGTGAAACTGTTATCCTCCATCCAGGCACAGGTAATCCAATCATTGTTAACCTTCCAGCACAGCTCCAACAACTCATTTCCTCTCGAATCGCGGCGGAGTGAGGGCAGAAAAACGGCGCTATGAGGCCCCAGAGAAGAGCCAGGTGACAGAATGCCGTTTATTATAAGGGGAAGACCCCTGAGGGGTAAGTAAAGAACCTGCTGGGACGGTGGGAGGAAATGTGCTTATCTGCCAATTTAGAATTTTTTTCTGGCTGGCGAAAGTCAGAGTAAACATAATCTGTTTTCTTATTTTGTTATATTGCACCATAGACTGTGGTATCACCTCTAAAAACAGGCAGACTGTGGCTGCAGTGTTGCTGGCCTACCGATTACCAAATCACTTTCTGAACATGTGAGAGTGAATCTTCAAAGATCAGACTTTGGGAGGCTTTGATGTGTGTGTTTTTATCTTTCTGTGTTAATATAATACATCTAACAACATTTGTCTTGTTGATTTCATAGCTGTTTATTATAATCTTCACAGTTTTCTAGCTTAATTGGCTGATTTAATTCACTTAATGTTCGATTTATTCGTCGTTTGGATGTTTCGGCGTGCGTAAAAATCACCTTTGCCAACATTTGGCAGCTGTGCCAAATATATTTCCCACGCTCATGCTCAGATGTTTGGAAGTTTCCGGCAACAGGTGCATTTGGGGCACTCCTGTGTGATGTGAGGAGGTGCAGCCTACGTGCTCGCTCCAACTTGTTCTCAGTCCACCGTCAGTCTCAGTGGGAATAATTGACAGCAGCGGATTGACTGCCGCTGCCAGCGCGTCCTCTCCGATACGCCGTGAATCCGCAGACAGGCACCCGGATGTGGCGAAAATGTTTGGCGCTCCTCTCTGGGTCTGCGCTCGGAAAACATTTTATATTTCAGGTTAACGGCTCCGCTCGGGTTTGCGCCGTCGACATCTTTGGATGTTTTTTCCAACGATGAGTTGGATTTAAAACGGATCTTTTCGATGTGGATTCGAGGATGCAAGAAGCAGATGAACAGTCTGAAGGTAAAAAAAAAAAAAAAAGAAAGCCGTGCGTGGAGCGCAGGAGGAGAGTTGGAGCGCTGAGGGGGCGAGAGCGCTGGTTTGGTTTATTCTTTGGATGTCTGCTTTAATCCATGTGATTATGAGCTCCGAGTCGTGTCTGCTGCTAATATGGTTTTTCTCCAACTTATTTCAGTGAAGAGATTGTGCATTAACAGTGTTCCAGGCTGCCTTATTGTCATGACAGCAGTTTTCAGATCCATTGGAAGAGCGATTTGTAGTTCTCAGAAAAATGGTTGACTGTGTGTGGTCTAATAAATGGTCAAGTGGTCTTTTTGGAACCATGTGACAGGCTGATGCATTGGATTTCCTCCAGAATTAACTAAATAAACTTTAGAAGTGCTCCAAACAAACACTGTGCTCTTTTAAAAAGCCCCAACAAGCCAAAAGTGGAGTCGGGAGCAGCAGCAGAAAGTCAACAGTTGTTTTTCCTGCGTGGTGTGACAGATGTGCAGCTGGACTGATGGGATAATTCCTGTTCATGTGTCAGACAGGCTGCAAGAATCATTAAATAACAGTCTGCACTTGTTATTTTGCACCTTTGGTGATGTTGTGTCGCGGAGTGAGGAGGGTGGCTGCCCCCTCATTCACACAGAAACTGTGAATATAACTTGGAATTTCATTTTAAACATGTGATCAGACTAATCTAAAGGTACATCTAAGCAGTAGGTACTTTTTTTTTTTTTACGTCACTCAGTATGATATCTTTATCTTTCAACTGAATGTCCAGTGTTGTTTTATCATATTATAATATTCTTCCTTTAGACAAACCCTGACCTTCATAAAATGCAGTTCCAGCATCAAACCAAAGATTGACAGTCCAAAATCTGAAGAATCTGGTGCACATTGTATATCATTAGTGTATACTAGTAAAACTCTATTTGTTGGCCCTTTGTTCCTGCCATTCAGAGATTCATTCATCTGTCACTTTATGTCTTTGCCACAGCAATGGAGCAAGTATTCAGATCCTTCATTTACCTAAAAGTACTAATACCACCCTGTAAAAGTCCTTCTCTTGAAAGTAAACTAGAAGTATTCAAGTTTTATCACAAAAATGTACTAAAAGTAATAAAAGTAAAACTACTGAATGCAGAAAATGTCCTCTATATCTGCCACACTATTCTTAAGCATGCATTATTGTAAAAGCAGCATTTTACTGTTGTACTTGTAGCTCATTTTAAACATGTATTTGAACAGGACTGCAACTAATGCCCATTTCAATTATGGTTTAATCTGCTGATTATTTTCTCCATTGATTGATTGGATGTTTTATTTTGTAAACAACATGACTTAAAGGATTAGCAAAATATCTGCCAGTTCACTTTCTGTTAGTCATCTAATTGTTTCAGCTGCAGAAACTATTGGGTAGTTTGATTAAAAACAATAAACCATGAGCTTTTCATATGTTCTGTGAGCAACAATCTTAACTTTTAAAGTCATTTAAGCTGTCAGATTCATGCAGTGAAGCAAAAAGGGAAATATTTCCTCCTGAAATGTTGAAGTCTAAACTCTCATGAAAGAAAAGACTCAAGTAGTTGCACCTCAGATTGCACTTAAGTACTGAGTTACACTCCACATTGCTCACATGAAGTCACCAGGATTTCAGTTTTTGGGGTCAGTTCAGTGTGATATGTGTTTGTTGTTGAATGACATGAAATGCTGGTGAGTCTATTGTTAACAGCAGCCTCTGATGTGACTCTGCTGTGGAGCTGCATTGTACCGAAGTGACTGTGTCAAGGGCACTGTCTTTTTCACTCATGGTCTGCATTGATTTTAATGACTCTCTCTGTCTCTCTCATTCATGCAGCCTGACCTGCTCTCTCTCTCTCTCTTCCACTCTCCTTTCAAGCCTATCCTCTTCCTCTCCGTCTCCGTCTCCTCACCTCTCCTCTCCTCTCCGCTCAGCTTAGTTCTGGCTGATTTCCTGGTGGACAGTTGCAGACATTTCCAGCAAAGTAGTTGTGCGAGGCGGGATTTTAAAACGAAACTGCACTGATCTTATCTGCGTAAATTGCAAAATAAGTAGGTCAAGTCCCATTATTGATGTTCTTTAGATTTTTTTTGTTCAGTAAATCCAAATTAAATTCTGGCAAGGAAGCTAAACACACCAAGTGGAAATACAGAGAATCCTTCAAGCCACAGCAAGGGAGCATTTTGTACTGAGAACGTCAGAGCCACTGATGTTTCCAGCATTTAAAACTAAAACATATAAGAAGTTCATAAAAGCTGTCAATGGACTAGACAGGTTGATTTGTAAATAAAAGCAGCTGATATTAGAAGATGATATTAGCTTATCACAGATATATTGGTACTAATGTAATATATAATGACCAGAAAGTATAAAGACACTGTTGTACAGAACTGCTCAAAACGTATTTGAGGTAACTCCATCACAAGCCAAGTACTCGCTTAAAGGGAATTCAAAGGCACCTTTGGATTTCTTGGGTTGAAGTGGGTTGAGATTACATATGTTGTGAATTGGCTCTATATAAATAAAACCAAATTGAATCGAATGAAATAAATTTGCCCAGTTAAGAGTGCTTTATTTATATATATTTATATAAAGTCAAAAATCAACTCAGAACACATCTTGGTAGTGATTCTTTTCAAAACAAACGTGTGCTCATGTTATACTAGTATAGATTTTCCTCTTTATGCCAGTGTTCTCATGCAGCCATTTGACCTGTTGTTACCTTTTGTTTGACCTTTGACCTCTTCTTGGAAGCATTTTGTCTTTCTGTTTGAAAAACTCTTTATAAATATGAAGCTATTGTTACATCCTTGTAGGTTTATTCTTAAAAAGGGAAAGGTTTTGCGGTAAATCACATATATAATCTAAAGTGGCTAATGTTAAAGCTGCTATGTGTAGGATTTGGAATAGTTCAGTTTACCACCCCTGAGTGGGTGCATTAAAGATGACACAGTGGCAGGAACCAAAGTTTTTATTATTTTTTTTGTATATACTCTATTGGTCCCACAAAGGAAACCCGAGCGGAGCCGTTAACCTGGTCCCAGAAAGGATCTTTTCACATATCCCAGGAAGCTGTGTCAGCCATACTAAGGCCCCTGGAGCTGATACAGTTAAGGGCAGCTTGGTGCTACTGGGGCTTGAACGTATCCGATCAGTAGTAGTTGCCACTGAGCCACCACTACCTGACAGTGAAATGCTGGATAAAATTCTAGTGGTTGCAGGGAACCAGGCTTTTTCAGGTCATTTTTATTTACACTCACAGTCTCTATAAGTTCTGATCTTTCGTCCTTCTGCCTCCAGGGGCCCAGTATGCCGGCAACAGAAGGACCACTCCCTCCACTGACGCCTCAGCGCTCTGGTCAGAAAGCCAAACTCGTCTGCACCAGCTCCATCCACCCGAACACCTGCAGGCTCCGGCCAGCACCGGCAAACCCGTCGGCTCCTCTTATGGCCTCCTCGGGGCCAACAGCGGTGTTCAGGGCCCTGG
>OMNN01051584.1:0-13163 GCA_900302755.1 Chromis chromis | reverse complement strand
TTAACCATCCTAAAACCAAAAATAGTGACTTTGTGCCTTTGCAGTACATCAGATAGTATAACTAATACAACCAGGAGCTGCATTAGAAGGAATATTACATTTATATGAGGTCATCGTGGTCAAATGGCTTTCTACATGGAAGCTAAATGAATATAAGCTTAAAAGCGTCGACTGTCATCCAATTAAGATTCAAATAATGTGTTTGTTTTAAGGTTATGAGATGTAAATATAATCAGGAGTACATGTGTTGTTTATATGCAGTTAATGTACAGAAAGCAGGCTTTTGTTGTGGCTCTTTTACACACAAATGCACACAGAGACCAGTTCTGTGTCGCTTCATGAGGCATTTTGGACACATCTTAGTGTATATCTTTATCACAACTGAGCCGTATTAACATAATTGTCAGCTTTTACTGTATCTTGTCTCTTTAACATCATTTTTGGTTGTATTTTTAGATCTGCAGCCTGCTTGAGATTCAACACCGCTAATTAAATAGACAGAGACGCTCACCATGCCAAATAAACTGATGTCTTTTTCCCGGGGAACTCTGCGAAGACTGTCAGATGAACCTAAACACCCACACACAAACACACGCACACACACACACCTGAAAACAAACGATGCTGCCAGGAGGAGATGCAGAATCCGTCCTGATTACCGCGATTGTCACCGACTGACCAGTGAAGTTGTGAGGAAGCTTAAAGGGATGATTACTGAAACGCTAAAAAGTTTACCTGTCTGATAAATAAAGACAGGAGGAGAAAGTGAGAGGAATGGAATGTGTTTGTAATTGAGTGTGTAGCTGTGTGCGCACATATATGTGTGTGTGTGTGTGTGTGTGTGTGAGGGAGAGGGAGAGTCAGCGAGATAATGACCTGCGTGATTGATAATCGATGGCCTCCCTCTCCTCTTGTCTTGTGTTTCTGTTCTGGGGTTGTGTTTTAATGTCGCTCCTCGGCTCGCTGACCTCATTAAAGGATCTGGTTACCCTCAAACAGCTTTTTAATTTAGCCTAATGATTTTTTGCATAATAGATCAGATACTTGGTAAGCCCCAGGGAGCAGCCCTCTTCTTCAAGGTGCCTTTATAGTGAGAGGAGCCGAGGTTTGGGAGGTTGTTATTGTGCTATATGTGTTTTTGTTTAATGTTTCTTTCTTTTGCTGGGGAGCTTCTTATTAAATATCTTTGTTGGCAATTGACTGCAGACACACATTTCCCTTCAACCACATTTAATTATTCTAGGAAAATGTGGCACCAATCTGAAAACAAAAAACCTTAAAATGGCATTAATTCGCATCCTAGACATCCAATTGTTTTGGTCTTATACCATTTTTCCATCACATTACATCCACTTTTGACCGGAGTAACACAACTGGCAGTGCAATCCCAAAATATTCAGCTAAAAGTGTGTTAGGATTTTATGTCCCTGCATATTTAGTTTCATGGTGATTATGTCAACAACAAGATCACTTTGCGAAGCTCAGAATATTTTGCAGTGGTAAGTGAAAGGGTAGGGAAAATAGGGGACGAAAAACAAACAGCATTATTAAAGGATAAGTCTGAGGGCATTCTATATATTTTTTAAGGTTAACAAATCCCATGAAAACACCAAAATCAACAAAGGAATTATGCTCCGACTGTAATATGTTTTGTCTGTGTATGAAAAGCACTAAAAACTACAGCATCCAATTCTTTTAGGAAATTACTAGGACTTCACAGCCATGCTATTAGCTCTGTGTGCAGCCTTGTCCCCCAAAAATGACATTCTTACACAGCTAAACTGCATTCTCAATCATGTTTTGAGGGAAACGTACATTCTGCTGGACTATATTTGCTCATGATGTATCACAAATACATCAGAAATCAACATATCTTTGCAATTTCTTGACTGTACCTTCTTTTCCGCAAACCAATCATATATTAGATGGGGCAGGACACATTGCCATGGTAAGGTAGAGAGTGGAGGAGAAGCTTTAAACAAGAATTAACAGTGAGTGAAAACTGAGTGAAAAGGAAACTTAACACTAAGAAAAATGGTCCTACGTGTGATATAAGCCAGTCTCCTGGGTGGAAGTCCTGTTACTGACATCTGCTGTCATCCTCCTCTCCTACATCTTACATCCAACCTCTTAATGTGGACTTTCAAATTGGAGGCCTTTCCTACTACATCGCACTGTTACCTATCATTTAGAAACTCTGTTTGTTTCAAGACACAATTACATTTCTTTCAAAAAAGCGAATGAGAAGGCAGTTTAGTTGTATAGGAACATAATGTTTGGGAAGCAGGCTGAATGCTGACATGATCACACTAACAAGCTGATTTAAATAATGTTTGCCATGTTGAAATCTTAGTTTTGCATGTATTTTGTCATAAACCAAGGTGTAAATTGAAATCAGTAAGTACTGAGCAATGGACATATACACTGTTGGTTTTGGTGTTTTGATGGGATTGTTAACAAGAACAAAAATATACCTTTTAAATTGTGTTTTTGTGCATCATTTTTTGTTTTTTAATATTCACATTACCACTCATAAAGGCTTTGTGTCATAAAGCCAGGAAATAATGAACCATTTAGCAATAGTTGCATTCATTGTGTATATGGTGATGCAGCTCTGTAGCATAAACCCCTTTCATAAACAACTACAGCATATCATCAGAGATCAAATTATGCACAGCACTCAATCTAAGGTTCATATGCATTCCTCAGTGAAACGTCTTGGGAACTTACAGCACGCAGAGCTCATAGCTTCCTTGTATACACAGTGAATGAACTGTCACACACAAAACCCAAGTGATGAATGGAACTCAAAATCAATTTTCTACAAATGTCTTGGGAAGGATCCATCCACTCCATATATAGCTGAGTGAACTGTAATCTGTGCAGCTTCCTGCAGCACTCAGACACCAACACAAACATATTTCCTTCCCACACTCACAACATAGCCAAATCCACAACTACACACACAAACACACAGTAGCAGTGAGTGTGAGGGGAAGAGACAGGCTCTGTCCCTGATCAGCAGTCACCCAGGCCTCCTCGTCTCGACATGATCACTGCCTGTCATTAGTCAGTTTCGCTGTAAATTATTTAACCATGCACATGTTTGGAACCGTCTAAACACACCAGACACAACGCCACGCAAAGTGCTTTCATGCGCCGAGCGACGCGCTGACACACTCTTAGAAAATCGGACTCTTGGAATGAATGAATAAGTAAGGCGGGGGAAATAAATAAATAAGCGAAACAAACAAAAAACAAGCTCGGGTGGGGCGGCGGTGGAGGAGGAGGGGAGGCAGTTGAGGAGGGGGATGACGGCGTAATTTAGCGCTCGACTTCAATCCCAGTCAAATTAAAAGGGAATCTTAATGCATGTGTCTCTCCCAGCATTGATGTGTTCTCGCTCTGTGATATGGCGCTGAGCTGGTAGATGCAATATGCCTGACAATCTATTCCCAGACTGGCCTCGCTGCCACTCAAACTAAAGCACAGCGCTACTGTAACTATTAGACAGGCTCTTTTGGGGTACTGGTGTCTTTTCAATGGAAAGAACAGCTATAAGGGCTCTCTTGTGTATATGTTTGTGAAAGCGTGTCTGTGCATATAGCTGTATGTACGTGCATGCCTGTGCCTATATGTAAGCCTTGGATTGTTTGTGTTTCTGCGTGTGAATCAGTGTGCCAGCATGCTAAACTGTGTCTCAGTGAATATATATGTATATATGCGTGTTCAGCGTGAGTGTCAGAACTCAGGGGCCTTGTAATCAGCGCTGAGCGAGCTCTCGACAAGGCCATTCCCCACCGCTGAGCATTGTGAGGCCTCAGCAGCCAGAACTTAAGACAACATCGTGCACAAAGTGGGTAAACAGTGTTTGACATGTTTTCAATATGGTTACATTAGAACAAGCTGCGTTTGATTGAAAAGCTAATATTCAAGCCATGCAAATCATCAATCATGGGAAAAGGCCTATTAATTATTCAATAAAACAGTCTAATTCAAGAATCAATGTAGGGAAGTGGAGAGAGGGATGAGGAGGCTCCCAGCTGAGAGACAGAGAGAGGGAGAGAGAGCGGGTAATATAAAGGAATAGGGAATTACCCCTCTCTCTCTGAGCTGTGGCCCATCTCGTCCCGAGCTGTCAAAAACAACTGCCGCTCCCGCGTTTCATCTCGCCAAGTTTAAAGACGACTTTGGAAACACTTCATTTTCCTCGCGAAACTCGTTAGGTCTTTGTTCCTCATTAGTTCATCGTCTTTTCTCCGTCTCTGTCTCCGTTACTCCTCCTCTGTTGCCCCCCCTCCCCATATCACTCCTTTCTTTTTTCTTCGAAGTCATCGTTATGGCTCTTACGACCGCCTGGCTCGGGCGTTTTGAAGTTTGGTATTGTGGACTCTGATCTCTGGCAATTACAACTGGGCCAAATCTCTTCCTTGGGAATTCATTATTTACGTTCAATTAAACAAATTCATCAGCGCTCTCCTCAGTAGAAATCGGGGCGTGTAAGTGGTCGGCTGTAACGAAGCCGGGGCACAGACCAGCTCAATCAGCTCTAATACAAAGACTTGTAGTGTTTCCTCCAGCCAGGCCCCCCGGCCCCCAGCACCTCAAAGGTGTTTCCACAGGCTTCATTACTCACTGGGGACTTCTAAAGTCCAACAGTACGACGCTTCAAAGCTCATTAGTATCTATTATTAATGAATTAATATCCAATATCTTTGATAGACCTAGGCTATCGTTAAAAGTTCTGGACTGAGAGTTAACTTCATTGGAACCTCATTTGGGTGGCAGCGTCTGAACTTCCATTCGAGTGACTTTTTTTTGCAGATAATTTGTGCAACAGAGTCTTAGCAGCGCTCTCGGTTGCAGCACTGTGAACTCTTTATCCTCTCATGCTCATAAAGTTCATGAGGTGTCTATGAGGCGTTAAAAGCCCCTCAACCGCACAGTCGCAGCTGGCCTATCTGATAACAACTGTGTGGTTCAGGAACAGAAGAAAAGTCAATAGAAAGTGGCTGCGAGGGATACTGGAGGAACAGGGAGTTGATGAAGATTTCTCTGTAACCGCAGAAATGTTTGACGTGAAGTAACCACAGTTTATTTACTGGATAAGAATAAGGTTTAATCAATCTATATAATGGATAAAGCAATAAAATTAACAGATAAGCTGAGCAACATTTAATAATTTGTTTCTTTCCAACAGATTCCAGGAAAAATCCATTAATGATCTTATCACACTCGCAAGAATCGTCTGATGCCAAAGCCTGATTTGTTTGTGCAAAAGAACTTTATTGTTGCCCCAACATGTGCACCCTAATTTACTATGGGCCTTCTGCCACAAATACTCATTAGTACATTGAACATATCATTCCGTAGCCGAAATTAGTCTCTATTTAACCCTGTTTGTGTAACTCTTGCTATGAAAGACTTCAGTGCAATTGCAGAAATTTACTTTCTTTGGAAATATGTGACCCACTCTTTTTGAGATAAACTAATGCATTGTTGATTTCATCAGATTTCTTAGCAAAAAAAAGGAAAATAGGAAATATTGCAAACCATGTCCTTTGATTGTAATTGTGTAAACGCTGTATGCACACATATACACACATTTATCAAACTTAACATACATTCAGATTAAAAATAGGCCTATATTATGAAACAATGCAAAGGGCTGAGTTCCAATCCAGGCAGGCTGTTTCAATAATCATTAATTTTAAGGCTCATCAGTCTTCAAAACACTGCAGGGACTTTAAAACATTGATTTTTTTTTAAACTATTTTAAATAATTTGTATTTCCCTACCTGGAATGTGCACTTGTGATTGGACCTGGCAATGCCTTGCAGGATGACACTGCATTGCAAAGTCGCAAAAGTTGATCTAGATTCAACTTTGACTCCTAATTTCGTTCTTTTTTCCTGGAGCCCTTTTCGCCAGGACCCCTGCTGTGTCGACACAGTGACTTAATTAGCTTCATGTTTTCATGCAGTGTTGCCGTAAATCCAACCTTGAACCCAAAACAGCCGTCTAAGGAAGTAAAAGCTTTTAATATCCACATTTTTCTTTTACCAAGGCCTGAAACACAAATTAACCATCTCAGAAATATAGGTAATAAAGCACAAACACAATCAATGAACACATACTGCTCTAAGAATGCAACATGGCTCTGTTAGGTTGTCAATGACCGAAGGTTATTAGCTAGAAAAGGATGCATCCATACACCTGGACTTCAGACAGAATCACTATAACTGTTTGCATTAACCAGCAGGGTCACAGACACACAGAGGAGTAAAGAGGATAATCACAGAAAACAAGGATGCACCACTCAAAACTGTCCCCTTTCTCTCTCTCTCTCGCACACACACACACACTCAAGGAGGATCATGAAACACAACACCGAGGGCCCTCTCTGTGCATGTTAAACAATACTCTGACTGTCAACAATCAGGCATAAATTAGCAGCCATGGCCTCTACTGTATTTATTCTGGTAATTACCTCCCAGGAGGGCACACACACACACACACACACGCACACACACTTGCAGACACCGCAGCGTGGCACGACACACTTGCAGTGCACCAGCCCGTCGCCTCAGAGTGTGTGAGGGGAGGGAGGAGGGGTCTGCAGACATCCCATCAACACTGGATGTGTGTCTGTGTGTCTGTGTGTTTGTGTGTGTGTGTGTGTGTGTGTGTGTGTGTGTGTGTGTGTGTGTGTGTGTGTGTGTGTGTGTGTGTGTGTGTGTGTGCGCGCGCGCACAGAAACATATGCGTGCAAGAAGAGGACTTATTTGTCCCTTTGATTGCGCGCGAGAGCTTTAAACCATCTAAATCAGTGAGCTGATAAAAGCTAATCATTCTCTTCCATTAGGGGACAGCAACCTCTGAGACAGATAGTGACTGATTGATTGGCAGTTCTGAAACCGTTACAGATCCAGATATCAGAGTTCAATAAAAAACTGACAAAGAAGAGTGAAGCGGCGAGACAGTCGGAGAGTGAGAGAGAGACAGGAAGGAGGAGGAAAAGAGACATGAGAGAGGGAGACGGAGAGAGACGGGGACACAGGCAATGACAGCCACATGAAATCTCATCTCCATTTTTGACAATGGGGGAACCATCTGAAGAGCAGAGAACAGAGGGAGGAATTTAACTGCTTTCATCTTGTCATAATTATCTCCAAGAAGCCACATGAAAGGGAAAATCTGTGTTTTTTGTTTATAAATTAGAGAACAAGGACGTTTTCTGTGACAACTTTGATGGCATTTTTCCTCTGTGCATGGTTGAATAGTCCTGAGCTAATGATCCCTTCTCTTCTTAAAGGGGAGGAAAAAAAGCACTGATGAAAATTGCAATAAAAACGACACTAAACACAATTTAGCAAATGGACGGAGAGCTGAAGTGTCATAATTCAGAGAGCATCATTATCAAAATTGCTGCGATTGTTGTGTGCGGATACATCAGTGAATGCATAAGTATTTCCCAATTTCTTTGCATCAGTGCCCATCAGCATCCGCCAGAGCACCAAAAACAAACAAATCGTGTCCTTCTGGAGGGAAAGTGCAGCGTGGCCGGCCTGACTGTTAGTGGGTGCAGCAGGTTTTTTACTCTCAGGCTCAAACATCATTAAAAAGAGCCGGGGTCATTTCTATGATCCATGCAGTTGGGCTTTCATGGGCAGATCAACAAATGGAGGCTGAAACCAACGGCAACAGCGATCAATAGTTCCCTTCAAGACACACAGGAGCACTCTGGGTATCCATCAATCTCCATCTTCAGACGGGAAGTTAACCACAAACTGGAAATAATAACTGCATGGGTTAGTTGGCGCCTTGTTGCCACAACATCTCTTCATTCACATGTTATCTGTCCTAAGTGCTTATTTATCCTGCTGCTGAATCACACATACAACAAACACTACGTTAAAGGCTCAGTTCACTCAAATTACACAAAAACTATTTTCTGCCTCATTCAAAGTAACTCGAACATTGTTTCTGGAAAGACAACAAACCAAAATTCTAATTATCCAATTTATACTGGGTGAATAAACAATCCAAATGGCTATAAAGGCTTTAGTGATTTGGGTGTACTGACCCTTTAAAGGCCATCTCACTTAGCCAGCCCATTCTGTGGTGCATACTGGTCTGGCTGCACTTCATTATCAGTCTGCTTCAAGAGGAAAAAAACCTCTCTGGCTTGTTTGTATTTCTTCAAACCAATCACAATCATCTTGAGAAGAGCTTAGCGAAGGATGCGGTATCGTTGTCCCCTCAAAATAGTGACAGGTGGAATTGTTTTGTTGGGATATTCACTCAAGCACTGTTATTAAAATGGATAATCCACCCAAGGCCTGCAAAACTGCACAACCTCTGCAAAACCTGAATTTTTCAGTGTGGTAGGTTGCTGCCTGGAGGTTGTTGTTGTTGTTGTTGTTGTTTGCTGTAGCTAAGTGGATTTTTAAAATGGTAACACGCAGACAGACTCCACATTCACCAACACACAGTCACCAAGATCCACTTTACATTGCCGTGGCATGGAATACGTGATAAATACCTTTAAACAAAGAACCAGTGAAACCTGTGCAACACTAAGAGTTTTCGTTTATTAAATTATGCATTGTTTACATTCAGATTACTTGCTAAAAATCCCTTTTCCTGCTTTTGCTGGTGCATTTATATAGTAAAAGTCAGACTGTGGTGTAGCGTCTAGAGTAGTGAAAAAATCCTCAGGTCCCTCTCAGGTCATTCATTAAACGCCTAGAAACTGATCTCTGTGTATCAACATTACATATTTAGTAGGTTTTTCCAATGAAAGTAAAAAAATCCACCCAGCCCTTCTACTCCCTGCAGCTCAAGCACACCAGCTCACCTACGACTCTGCTGAACCACTGTAAGACTATGCTACACTACAAAATGGCAGGAGGAGGAGTTGAGCCACACATATTCAAACCAGAAACCAACTCTGAAGAAGAAGAATGATTCCTTAGGTTAATTATACCTGAGCCAGGGAAGTCTGAATCCATGTTTTTGAGACTGTTATGAGTACAAAGCAGTTTCATGGTGGAAATGCTGCTTATTTCATTCATGGTGCATCTTACAGAATATAAAAAACAAACTTTATTGTCATTGTGCAGAAGTACAACGAAATTTGTGTGGAAGAACACAAAAATTAGAAGCTATGCAAATAAGAATAAAAATAGATAAAAATACTCTTAAGAAAAGAATTCAAATAAAGTATTATGTACATATAATAAAGTGTTCAAGTGTTGCAGGACTGATAATATAATATAGTGCAAATAGTGGGAGTAGAGTACTAGTAAGGTAAGATTGTTATTGCACAGATGAGATGAGAGTACTAAGGTAGGTATTGACATGATAACCAAATGCATGTCTACTTGTTTCTTTTGTAACATCTGTGTATATATGACCTTTTGATTTACACAGATCCCAGTTATGAAGTGTGTTTATCCAATTGGAAAGAGGATTTTTCATTTTTGGGGTCGAAGAAAGAGTTGAATAATCCAATTTTTATGTATTTGTTTTAATATGTCTGTATCGAGTCAGATTTTTTTTGATTGCATTCTGTGGTTTTATGCACAATAGATCAGCCTTTAAATTTTACACACGGCTTCCGGGAAAGCTTGAAATAGCAGTAGCAGAAGACTCAGTTGTCCTATTAAGACAGATATGTTGCTTTCTTCACAAGGTTAGTTTAAAAATCTCCATTAGATTAGACAAGTTTTACCTGGAACTACAATACTAATCAGTAAACTTTTTTTTGCCTTTATCATTTTCCTAACTCTGTCTCTATTTTAATAAATGCATGCATTCATTTTATTATTGCAGGAGATTGGAATGCTTCACATATAGGTAGAATGTGTGATTCAGGAGAGACTGTTATGATATTTAGCCAGTTAGCATATTTAGAAATTGTGTGCCAGATTTACTGTCCCCATTTCACCCTGTCCTGTGCATAAACAGAAACACGCACAAGCTAGAAGGTGCACAGGACTTACTGGAATAGTGTGGATTGGTCAGAGCCACCTTGTTTGTTTGTCAATTACAGAGCCAGGGCTGTGTACGAACACCAGATATTTTCCAGTGCATGCCATGAAGAGATATTCAGGGAAATAAACATAAAGTGTACTGGATGTTAGACGTTTTGAATCTACCTTTAGTAAATTCAAGTGATCACTAATTATAGTTAAACAAGGTCATATATAAAACAATACAATCTGCAAATAGTAAATAACACACAAAGGATGAACTAATTTGAAATATTAAATGGCATAAAAACTACATTCTTATGGAGTAATTGCAGTAAACCAAAACAAAATTATAGAATGTATACCTATAAGGTTACTTTTACAATTTCCACTATTTATATAGGTTTATTTGTTATTTAATAAAATTTCTTATATACTCTGATTTCTCTGACATATGTTTTTACTACTTATTTATTTGTAGTATTTAAAATACCTCATTTTCCCCAATAAAAATCTGTATTCTAAATAGTTTTTACAACCACTTACAGAGGTTTCTCACAGTTTTGTGGTGAATGCATACTGAGAATTGGGAGGCACACAGCTTCAGACCAGACACGTACCAGTCAGAGCCAATGCTAACTGGCCCCAGCCCCATACCAGCACAGCGCACTTCCCCAGTTTGCCCCCTTCTGCCTGCCAAATGCCGAGCCATAGCTAAAGGATACCAAAGAAACACTTCATGAAAATGCCGATCATCTATCACCCAAATCACCCATAAACATCCCCTGTCTTCTGACTGATTTCCAGCGCTAGTGCTGTGAACCGAGTGTGTTTTTTCTCATACAGCTGAAGCGTTGTGAGAGCTGCAATCAGTGGCTGCGAGCACAGCCTAATGTGGCCAAAGAGGATGTGAAGCCGAGCCAAAATATGCACAAGGCAGACCGAATCTAATTAATGTTCATTAAAAGTTAAAGCAGGGGAAACGGCCAGGTTGATTTCTGCTACTGTGATCTTAAAGCCTGATGACTAACACAAAACCATGCCGGGCCTCTATTTCTAAAGCGGTTGCGGTGTTTCTGCAGCGTGTGCAGTGCTGTTCTCATGTTTAAAGAGAGCTCACAAGGACGGACCAAACTGAGCCATATGTCCTCGCTCTGTGCACATTAGGCAGCAAAATCTCTGGTCATCCATCACCGCCTTGTTACCCAGAGAAGAGACTGGGGGAGGGCAACATATTGCAGCAACATATTGCAGGAATACCATCACACAGGTTGATGGGAAAAATGTATATTTCTTTTGCAGATTTATGTTTCATGTGATGCACAAATGTGGGGATGTGAAATGTCCGCACCATGTCCCCTCTCTGTCCAGCCATCTGTGGCCTCCTCACCTCTGACCTTTAGCAGAGGTCAACACAGGTCAGGCGTCTCAGGTTTGGCCATTGTTTCAGACAAGTAGAGAGCGTCTGTCTCCTTTCTCAAAAACACAGAGACATGCATATGCAAAAGCATGCACAGCTTTATCCTCAACTCCACAACACGTCTAGAATTCTGAAAATTCACACCAAATAAACTTTTAGAATGGCTGCTGTGTGCTCCACAAAAAATTCTGTTTCTGTCCTGAATAAGATGAATATAGAGAGAGCAAGAAAGGATTACATAGTGCAAGGGAGGACTATCCAGAGACATCATGCAATATGTTAATCACTCTACAAGAGGGAGGGCAAGGGGGCACGTATTCTGTGGGTGTTATACAACCAAACAGAAACCAAAACAACTCAGCAAAACACCACCGAAAAGTTGTCTATGGAAATTAGACAAACAAGCAGCTGTGAAACCATCAAGGGAAAGTGCTCAAGGTTTTTCCTCTTCAGTTGGCGGTCATACACGTTTTGTTTCTCCATCACCTCTTCGCCCCCTTTCTTTTTTAGCCTTAATTGCAGTTTACAGGGAAAGGGTAATCACTTGTGAAACAGGGCGTGTTATTTTCTCGCCCAGAGTGTGAATCCTAAGCAGGCCAATCGCCAGCTCTATCGCTCCATCTCTCCGCTGGCTGAATCCTAATGGCTGGATGGAGAGAAGGAGCGCAGGGAGCGGGGAGAGAGAGAGAGGCTGACAGCGGGGCTTGACATGGGCATTAAATCATGCCCCGAGGAATCCTCCATCCACGGGCTCCTGACAGCCGCGCTGTCATCACGGCCAGGCCACTTCCTATGCCTCTTGACAACACTGGAGCAGAATTAGTCAGAGCATCAGATGTAAATTGGCGCTGTTCAAGGATGATAATGAGCACCAAGATACATGTCGGTGTCACTGACGGGACGCCATCATGATTGGCTGTCCCTCACACCGTGCTCCATTAGGTCTAATGGTATTCAGGCCAGGTATGGGCTGAAGGCGGGAGCAGGGGGGAGCAGCGATGGACAGGGAGAAAGTTTTCTGTTGTGATCAGTTTGTTCCATCTGTGCGTATTGGTTTCTTTAAGACTGTGTGGCCAGAGATGGGGGGACATTGACACGGGGGTCCATGCAGCCTCTAGGTTCAGCTGTCCACTTGCTGACATGTCGTCTCAAACTCACAGCCCCAAAGTTTGAAACATAAAGCAACAGTTACTCATTTTTCCACACATCATGCTGCCATATGCCATAAACAACTCAACCAGGAGCGATATTAGTCTGAACTCTTGAGCAATCCACAGTCACTTCCATAATTTTTCCAGCCCATTCACTCAAAAACTCTCACTAGTTTTTCCTCTCAGCGCAGTATGTATGCATGCGGTGTGTACAGCTTGCTAACATAATGCAGTAATAGTTGCCAGTGTGCCATTTTCCCTGCCCATGCTGAGGATGAGCCAGCCAGAGCCTGCCCCAGATGCATACATTTCCCATAATGAGGCAGGTGGCCTCGACAGACGGCTCGGTCGTGTGGGTGACACCGTGTACACCGCAGCTCTGGGCATCTGACTGACAGACAGTGCCAGTCCCTTCCCTCCTCTGCTTCCTTTCTTTCCTCTCTCTCACTACATCTCTTTCTTGCTCTTCCTGCTCTCGCTCTCCCTTCTCTTGCTTTTCCCCTTGTTCATTTTCTCAGCTTGTGCGAGTCTGTGTGTGTGTGTGTGTGTGTGTGTGTGTGTGTGTGTGTGTGTGTGTGTGTGTGTGTGTGTGTGTGTGTGTGTGTGTGTGTGTGT
>OMNN01051582.1:0-24388 GCA_900302755.1 Chromis chromis | reverse complement strand
CCCATCATACTGTTTGGCCGTATAACTCTTTCCGACTTCTTTATCGTCATCCCATTAAATCGCCGCTAAATCCAGCGCTGTCGTCTTAGAGGGCCATCTTTTTATTTTGCCGAGAATTTACAACACTGGCTTTATCCATCAGTTCAAGCAGTTTGCTTTATAGTGTGGTTTATTGATTTTGCACCTGGCGCTGCTTACAGGGCAGCTTCACCAGTGATGGCAGTTGGGAAGTTTTCTTTCTTTTTTTTTTCTTTTTTTTTTTTTTACAATTTTAACCTCCATCTCCATACAAGTGTAGGTAATTCGATTGGACTTGATTTCTGCCAGCTTACTCAAGCGTCTGCTCACACATTAGGGAAATTAGCATCATAGTCATAAAATGGAATTGGGCACTCATGTGACTGTGAGATCTGGGATGAATTTGTGTGTGTACGTGTGTGCAAACTGTATATTATACTGTATGTGTGGGTGTTTATGTGCAAACCGGCCTATAACAGTAAGCTAATTGAGCCAAAATGATTCAGTCTGAAACTGAAGTGTTTTCTCAGCATACTTTTTTCCCCCTTCCTATTTCCATACTCCATCACACATTTCTGTATCAGCTTTAACCTCCCAGTTCTTCCTTTTTTTCTTCTTGTGGGCTTTCTGTTGCTTAGTGTTTTTCCTTAATAGTCAGCTATTTGCAGCACTGTTGGTGGTTCCAGAGACTGTATTAAACACTATACTTCACACGGCCATGCCACTTTTTTTATCCTCCTTTTATCTTTAAGAACGAGCCACCGCAGTCCCTGTAACTTTCTGCTTTTATCCACCTTAATAGGACTTTCCTGACGCTCATTTTTGCTACACAGAGTTTTTCTCCAGAATATGAAGCTAAGCTCATTCTGTTGTCAAGGACCCTACTGGTGGACAAAACAGTTTCTTGCATTCATGTGATTTTCAGGTAGCATTTGTACAAATTTCTCAAGTATCACCCTGTTGTCTTTTGTAGTCCTGTGTCTAATCTCTCTCTGAAGGAGAAGTGAGGTAACACTGACTAAAAAACACAGAGAAGCTCCAAACGTTTATTCCCTGCTAGCCCATTTTACTGTGTGTCTTAATGCCAGAAGCTAACAGTGATAAACAGTCCTCTCAGACTAAGTTTGAATTCATAAAGCCTACACATTCAAAGCAACTGGGACCCCAGAGGTTTTCTCTTTCTGTATCTTACTCTCTCCTACTTCTCTTATTTCCTCTTTTGTCCTCTTTCTATTACTCTTTCCCTCTGCGTTCTCCTCCAGTTTCCCTTGATATACATGCCTTCTTTTGAGTCCATCCCCTGCTCTCCTTGTCCTTATCTCTCTCTTTCTTTCTTTCATTCCCTGTGCTTTGTTTCAGTAGAGGCGGTCCCTTTGCTTATAGAAAAAAAAGTACGATTAGTAAGGAGCTTGCATAATTGTGCTGCTCAGTTTTCCTCCTCATGGACACTTTGGGGGAAAGAAATGGGTGAGGGATGACTTTGTACCAGGACAAGGAAACCTGGATGGGCTTGTCTCAGGCCTTTTGTCAATATGTTTTTCACAGGGTGAGATCAATGCTAACTTCATCTGCCCTCTCTGCCAAAGAGGGCCTGATGGGAATCTTGATGCTTCCACTTGAAAGAAGGGAGGGTAGGGAAAAAAGGAGCAGCTACAGTCAGAGGTTAAATTGGACATCAGACGTTGCCATAATGAATCCTTTTTACTAGCTGGAAATATCTTGGTAAGAAGAAAAGGCTGTATACGTTTAGTCACCCCTTTCAGCTGCTATGACCAGATCAACATATTTAAACCATTTGGAGACTACTACCTACTGCTATGTATTAATGAACAATGCGGAATTACCAAACTTTACCAAATATAGCAGGTAACTGTTTGGTTTTTTAGGCCCTGCTGTTTAGCACTAAGTTGTTTTGTGATGCAAGTGTTACTGACCTGTGATAAATGTTTTAAAATCAAGGTCCAGGAGTAAAGGGAACCGGTGAACAGAGAAAGAATACTGTAAATGTAAAAAGTAGACAGAGTTTTCAGCCATATTGAAAAGGGCCTTTGCTCTTTTGGCCTTCAGGCTAAAACCACATATTGATCAGGTCTGGATCAGGCCTGGATTTTCACCTCTGATCAATGTCTGGTCAGTGAAAACCATCAATGTGGAACAGCGTGTTTGGTAGGTCTGGGTTTGGCCAGTCATCAACACGGGACATAATTGCTGCAGAAGTTAAAATCCCAATGGGAGGAATATCTGTGAATTCTGCAGTCTGTGTGCGCGATAATGTGTCAGTATGTCTACGTATTTGCTCGCACCATCCTGCTATCATCAGTTTCAAACCCATTTTAGGACGCGACTTTCAGACATTTGTTATTGTTCATATCTCCCCCCATTGCTACTCGTAGTCAGCAGCTAATGCAAACTGCAGTTTATCATTTCTGTCATACATTCACAGCATGAGACAAGGAACATGACAGAGTACATATTTATCAGGCTTATATTTACAATCTTTGATAAACTGTGTTGCTTTAGAGTCGACTACCTGCAGCTTTCACTGCCTCACTCAGCCTGCCAAGTAAATAATGCGAGTGGAGATGCAGACACCTGCCTCGAACCGCTGCCGAGCAGACTAATAAGAAATGCCTCCTCCTCCTCCTCCTCCTCCTCCTCGCTTCCATTTGCTGTGCTTTTTCTCACATTTCCAATCAGAATTTTACTTTCTATCCCTCTCTTTGTTTCCTCTCTGGGTCTCCCTCTCTTCAGACACATACAAACACACACATACACACATTATAGTAATAACTGAAAGCCCTGGGGTATGATCACAAAGGGGGGGAGGAAGAGAAAGAGGGGTGTAATATGAGCCTTTCTGGGACTTATCAGCATTTTGCAGAGACACAGACACGGGAGTAAAAAAACGAATCCCAGCACAACGGGTTGGGCTGCATGCACTTGGAAAATATCAGAATCAACAGTATCTATTGACCAAAGGAGCTAGTTGTAGTCTGAAAAGTGTGTCATTGAGCACGCTACCTTCAAGGCTTAAACTACTGAATGGCCATACTTGATTATAGGTCCATGTAGTCTTCCTAAATTAGAACGGTTGCCCATCTGTGGTAAGTAATTCATGCAGACAACAGATGGCAAGTTACAGGTCTCTGCTGGCGTCTTTATATAGAAAAATACTACTGACCAAATGAAAAATTATTTTCCATTTTGCCTACACTGTACCACTTCCCTAGCTCATCAGGCAAACCAAAATAGAAGCAGCAGAGTAGAGATGAGATGAGATGAGAGGAGGGAGGAAGACAGAAGAGGGGATTGAAAAGAAGCACATAGAGAGAAACAATAAGGACAAAAAAAAGATTAAACAACTAAGCAAAGGTAAGCACAGACAAGGCAGAGGGAAAAAAACAAACACAAAACACTGAAAGCAATAAAAATAGAAAGGATCAAGAGGTGAAACAATAATCTTGCACAAAACAGCCAAGACGGACCTCTCGGTTCGTTTGAGTTTCTCGCTCCGTCTCTGCGGATCTTCTGTAATGGCCATGCTCAGAAAAGCAAGGCATTGCACAGACTCTAACTCATTTTCTCCTGCTCCCAGGACACATTTTAGGGAGTAAAATGGATTGGAACTCGGGCACAGAAAGCTTTTCTGAGACACAGAACTGCTTTAACACCATGTTCCTGGTCTGAAGTGGTTGAAGAGCTCAGGGGGCAGACAACTTCTAAACGTGGGGGAAACTCTCCATGCACGGGCTTAACATAAAAACGAGGCTGATTTTAGTTGTGATTCCTGCATGGAAATATGTGTAATAATTTAAATCACATTAAGTGTACTAAAGGCGTCTCTTTTTTGTGCAGGAACATTTGCCTTGTTCGACAAGCTTTAATCCAAGGTCCTTACTCTGCCATGGCTGCATACATTTTTTTTTGCCCGGGTTGCTTTAAAGGGGAAATGGAGCTGCTTTATACACGGACAAGACAGTTCATATTTATGTATTCACATTTTATGCCACGTTATGGCACCATAGGTTATTTACCTGCATCTGGTTCAAGTGTTTCTATTTATTGGCTGTGGAGTGTTTTTGTGCTGTCGAGCTGCATAAACAACAGCGGTGTCACACTGAGCCAACTCTATGACTGCAACCCCCCAGGGAATAAGTAGGTGTAAGTAACACAGCGGGATGCTTCCAAGCTTATTATTGAGCACATTTCTGATGGCTTCATAGGCTTTTGGTGGATCAAAATTGGGGCTATCTGGCAGAATGGTGTAAAAAAATTGCTTTTGTTAAGGGCTTTTTAGCTTTTCTCCTCAAATCTTTTAGTTATGTGGACTTCAGGGGAAGCTTCTCTCTAGGCAGTATCTCTAACGGTTTCTATACTCATTTTTAACCTCCATTAAACTTTGTGTATGGTTTTTTTATGGGTACATTTTTGTTTTTATGGCACTTGTTTGATGTCATTTAAAGTGGTTGCATTTTTGATATATTTTAGTTTAGTAATTTCACAGTGGAATGTGCCAAATGAATGCTGTCAGATCTGCGGAAGAAAATAACCCTCTCTCCCTCTATAGTCTTATTTAGCACTGTGTCATTGGAATGGGAGACTGTTTTCAGCATTTGTGCTTGGGATACCCACCCTGATGTGCTCACGAGGGCAATTTGTGCTTTCTGTTGGTGGCAAGAACCATAACACTGTAGATCTACCTTGTATTGAAATGTTAGTCCTTTCATTCAAATAACAACTAAAGAAAATCTCATGCCCTCCGGTTTCCATCTTGGCTCAACTTCCCTCTATGCTAGCTTGCCCCCTTTAAACCACCCAGTAATCACTGTTCAAACATTTCATGAGTCCTTTATGGATTTATTTCCGTCTTCACTTTGTTCCACTCCTCTGTGTCTGTGTTCAGGGTGTAAGCTTTTGCCTCTCATGCCTCTGAAATGAAGCCATCTGTGTACACTACACTTGTTTACTCACCCTCCATGTACAAACACAGCCATATCAGGAGATGACCAGAGACAACCACTGCACTCAAGAATCAGGCGGTGCTTATAAGAAACTTGTTCCCCACAACCTTTGTCACCCCATCTCTCAATTCCGTCCCAGAGTCCTCTGCGACTTCTGCTGCTGTGTAATAGCTGTTATCTGAGAGGCCAGGAGGTGATGTGATTGGTGTTTCTGAGGGTGCGGGTTTCATTGCAGGGAACACCGACTAATCCTTGGGCTCAAAAGCTGTATTTACAGTATAATGCACTACAAGGTCACCTTTAGCAGATGTGTTTGCTGTTAATATTTCAAACTTGTGATTGTTTTCCACCTGAGCTGCTTTTTGCCTCTGGTCACAAGCTCACTCCGCCTGATACCTCTAGACATTATGTTGTGTTGCATGAAATGATAGCAAGCTCTAGCTCATTAATGCATTTGATAGTAGATCAATAGTTTAGCACGCAAGTGTTTCTGTTACACCAATAACATGGCCTTTACCTTGCAGCTTTAGACTGCCTCAAATGTCTGACTGAGCTCATGGCTATTTCTGGACAAATACAATAATATCGGATGTAGTAAATCTTTTTTTTCTTCCCCTCCAGGTTTGTGATTTTAAAACATATAGTGCAGAGTAGTCATCCCCCGTAGGCTTGACAAAGGGTTTAAAGGCTTTTTAGGACGCGAAATTGTATCGCTTTACCAGCGATACAATTTGCAGTCAGGGCGTGTGTGCTGCTTTGGTTCAATAACACAGGGTGTTGTCATTGGAAATTCAAAGACAAAATTTACCCTATCAATTTTTTACACAGGTTTTAGGATTTCCATATAGGTTGTTTAAGTTATCTGTTTAAAAAATATATAAATCAGGCTGCACTCTTAATCCTGCCTGCAAAGTTTCTCTGACTTTGAGTTCAAAACCATATGCTTTTAAATTGCAGAAGATGTAGTGAAGGGTTCTGATAGCCGGTTCCATTTTGGAACTGGTTCATGCTTTAAACCAAACCTTTCGTTTCTCTTTATTAGTTTGTATTAGTAAAGGCCAGTGTTAAAATCATGCAGGTAACATTAGCACCTTCTCATTTGTATCTGGCACAAACCTTTGATTATTGTGGTTAAAATGGCCGACATGACAGGCGTTGCATTACATCAGCTGTACCTAATTATTGCTAATTGTGTAAAGGCTCCGCTGAGACTTTACTTTGTTGGGTAATGTGCTTTCTCCAAGTGAGAGAAAAGACATATCGCTTTTTAACATCATGCAACAACCACTGGTAAACTGGGTTTTTGTAGTTTGACAGAGTGGAGACTCTGTAGACAAATGATTGATCGTTGATGATGATGATGTGAGAGTCCTACTTAGGTTTCAGTGTGTCCAAACAATTAGTCTGACCCGGTAGTCAACATTTTATATACTCTACTGCTCATCTCATTTTGATCGATATTGGCACCAATCTAAGCCCAGTCGTCTCTTTATATCTGCTGCTACACAGGTGTCAGAAAAGGAGAGCAGAGGCTATAGCGGGACATTAAGCGTCACAAAAGTCTCTGTCATGGTGCCCGTTGCTAGCTAAACTTCTATAACTTTCTTCTTGCTATAATGGAACTACCTGTAGTCTAAGGGACCGCCTCCTTAGTTCGCTACAGTATTAAACGGTTAGAGCTCCAACTGGTGCTTCAGCTAGGTACTACAGCTAATCTACAATACGTGTTCTGACATGCATGTGGCAAGCTTTTGAAACCACAGTACACCCTACCCTCTCTACACTACTCAGACATTGCCTTACCAGAGCTTTACAATAAGGTTCGTGACCACCTACATAATATTAAAGAACAGCTTGGATTTTTTTTCTTCATGCATTCTAGAGCTATTTCGTTGTCACGCATATACATTGGATTGATTTTAATAACTTGAATGTACTTGAAATGTGTATTATCTAGGAAAACGGTATTGGATTGAAACTTGGCATGGCAGGCACTGAATCCTAAATTACTTGGATTAGTGGAAAAAACCTTATCGGGACATTAGCTAATGTTAATATTGATTACTTTAATAGATACTACTAAAAACTATAATATGTCTGGCTCCTTGCCTAACTTAATTAGAATCTTTGAGTTGCAGTTATTTATAAGTTTAGTTACTAACAAATGAGATTCTGTAGGGGATTTAAAAGGATTTGAATTTGATACTGCTTTGGAACTCAAGGAATTGGAATTTAAGATGCAGGCGATGATTCAAAGCTCTGGAACCAGGGTTTTGGATGGGATAATTTTATTTCAAATGACTTTTGTCATTAGCATGCATAGTTACTGCTATGTAGTGTAATGTACATGTCAAGCTCATAAATTATTGTGGAATTCCTCCTTAAGTACAGAGCTATATTATAGATGCTGTTTGCTGCAGTTGCAGATCTCTGATTCTGACCCTAATCTCAAATAACATATTCATCCAATAATTATCTGTTTCTGTTGTCAGATGTCAGCAGGCCAGATGTCACTATGTGCTGCTAAAAAATACCAAAGAGAACTATTGATGTGTTAATATAGTCATGATCCGCTCAAAAGCTTAGGCACCCATTGTTTTTAATTGAAGATGATATTTTGGGGATTTACTGGATGTGGGTGTAGGCAGGGAGATGCTCTCTGTGTGTGAATGTGGCAGGGGATAAGGAAGTGGAGGGTTTATTGTCTGAGCATTGAAATTGGTTCTTTTCTGAGTTGGGATTTCATTAAAGTGAGAGAATAAGGCTGTCAAACAGTTCTGGCAAGGTGACTGATGTCTCCCCACTACCTCAGAAGCAAAGAAACAGAATATATATAACTTTCCCCAACCTGCGTTCATGGCAAAAAAATAAAAAAAAGCCTCTTGCATTTTAAATTGCTGGTGTCTGAAAGTGATAATAAATTAAAGAATGGTTCCTCTGAGAGGTTATTCTGCTTATCTGTACATGTGGCGTCTGCAGGCCGAGTTATTAAATTAGAATTTAGGAGGTCTGTTGGTTTCCAGTCCTGCTAATGGAAGGAATAGCTCTGCATTTTTACCCATTTTATTAAGTGCTTCTTTCATGATTTATGATTTGTGTAAGGACAGTAATACATTTGAGATTGTTTCTGTTCAGAAAACAAGCAGCAGACAGTTTTAGAGGAAAAAATTCAATGCAGCAATAAATGATCTCATTTCACATTAATTTTATCTCATAGGCCTGGATCGTACTAATCAAATTAGTACGGCAACAGCATAAACTTTTTGTATGCAAATTAAGTCTCATCTGCAGAAATGTTGTAAATAAATTGGTTTCATTGCTCTTTTCTGGGGAAATATAATTTTCAGGAGAAAACATGCAAGATTTATTCACTACTGACAACCGGGTATCCAAATGATTTTTTTTCATAAATTTAAGATGAAAGCAGCGGCGAGGCTGACATACATATGACATGTTTGAGTTCAAAGACTTGCCTATGTGTTTGAAGAATCACACGGGGAGAAGAAGGTGTTTCCAAATCTACCAGAATATACAGTAAGGGATCAGTGTGGAGAATTTAAAACATGGTGGGAGGCTCTGCCAGTGTGATAAGCCATTAGGCTTATGAGTTGAAAGAAGTGTTTGTGAACACTTCTTTCAGTTTGTTAGCGAAACACAGAGTTTGTCACACATTACTAATGCATTTCTGTATGAATAAATTTGTCCCACTCCTGTCAGCGAGTGTGAACTATAGCAATTAAGAGTGAATTATATGAACTCAAAGTTTACTGTGAAAGTCTGGAAGAAAATTCTCAGTTTCCTGTAAACAAAAAAAAGTGATTTAGATGTTCATTTTAGTTTAGAATCTGTCCCCAGTAATTCTTTAAATAAACTATAATGAAAAGACATGGCTATTTAAGGCAATGATGTGCAAAATATAGTAGAAAGTCCATGATGTAAATAAATAAATATATTTTTTTAATTAACAAGAGATCAGGATAACACTAGGCTCAGCAGGGAATCAAGAGGTAGTTTATGGTATGTGTTATTTAAATGCATTATTTGTATATGGAATGAATGAAAATTAGAGCCTGATGCACTTAGTATCCAAAACTTACATCACCGACCAGCGTGGATGATTTCGACTATTTTCATCATTTGTTAATAAATTTTTTAAATGTATTTTAGTGAATGTCAAAAAGCAGTGAAAAGCCATCACAGCCATCACGACAGATCCCAAACTGATGTCTTCAAATTGCATGTTTTGTGTTACCAACAGTCAAAAACCCAATGATGATTCATGTCCTGTCACATATGACAAAGAACAGCTTTGAATCCTCACATACAAGAAGCTTTGATACTTTGCTCGAAAAATGACTGAAATGAATAATTAATCAACAAAATACAGATGGATGACAAATAAAAGGAAAAACCTAAATACCAACCCCTGTAATTAGGGAATCCGGTGGCTCTATTATGCGGCGAGGGCATTTAGCTGACATGGTCTGGGTCCACTTGTTCCCTTAACCCTTGAATTCAATTGTAGACACCCATGGATGTGTAGTTGTTGCCATTATACTGCTTTTCTAATGCACAGAAGTCTGCTTGAAGAACTCTGTTCCATACATGTACAGTTGGTTACACCTATGCTTTCCACCTTTGTAGCATAGTTGCCGCACGGACACAAGTTTTAGGTCACGCATGGGTCTGTACAGAAGGGTCCACATAGTCTCTCGCGGACTTGAGGAGTTATCAAAATTGACATCACACGGACCCTTATGGAAAGTAGAACACCAGCCTTAGAGGAAAGAGTGACTGCAATTCAGTACAAAGTTGTTCTGAGTAGTCACCTGTATCGCATGATGAAACATTTCAATCCTGCTGGGAGTGGTCACTTTTAGGATGACTATCCTGCCATCCATAGGGCACAAGGGATCAGTGAGTGGTTTGATGAGGATGAAAAGGATAAGAATCGTGTGCTGCGACTTTCGCAGTCACCAGATCTCAAGCCCATTGTTCACCTATGGGAGATTTTGAACTGACAGCACTCTTTACCATCATTAAAACACCAAATGAGAGAATGTATTTTAAAGAATGGTGTTCCATCCCTCCAGGAGAGATTCAGAGGCTTGTATAATCAATATCAAGGTGCATTTAACCTGTTCCCGTGGCACATGGTGGCTCTTCCTTCCTAAGACATTGTAGCTGTATTGCCAAAGAAAGTGGTCTGGGTTTTCTAAGAGGAATTCTGTTTTCTGTGTGATTTGCTGGCTCTTACCTAATGCACCAGTGTCACAAAATATCATGGTGGTAAACTCACCACAGGAAGACTTTCAGTAATGCCTGACACTCGTGCCAATTATTTTTGACTGAATATCGTCATTATTGGCTGCTCATAGAAATGATGTCAATGTAACACACACTGCGCCCTGACAATCTATTGAGTAAAATGACAACATGTACAGTTGTGATTTGCACACTATGATGGTTGGTTGGTTTTTCCTGTCAAGGACTAAAATTAATCTAAAAATCACACCAGGCAGTTACAATATAAAAGCAGGCCTTCACTTTTATTTAAGAGATGAACCTCATTTGTAAAGATCCATCTCTCCTCATCTTACCTTGATGAATCTATTAATGGTGCTCCGTTTTTTCCTCTCCCTGATGCATTCGAGCCAGACCTGATCTACTTGAGTGTCTTCATCTCAAAATAACTTCTGCTAAATCTCTTCCTGTAGCTGCTAGAGCCAGTGAAAGAAAGACTTAGCAGCACTGTTTGAAGTTTCCTACAAGGGAGCATTGTAGATTCTTTTCTAATGAGCTCGATAAGCTCACCATCATGATCCTCAGCAGACACAGTGGGGTTCCCAGAGAGGAACCCTATCCCCAGGGAGTCCACTCAAATTGACAATGTCTTGCAGACAAATTGCTTCTCAATTCTCTGTGTCCTTTCACTATCCCTGTCCTCCACTCCTGTATCCTCCATCTTACTCTTCCTAATAATACTGTAAAAGCTCTGTGATGGTTTTGTATTTACTTTCACTAACCCCTTATTTTCTGCACCATGCCTGCAATTTCATTACTAGCTTGTTTCTGAGAGAGGTGCTGTCAGCAAGTAGGATAAGAGTGAGGGGACAGTCAAGTTACTGATTTTGCAAGAGTTCTGGGGTGCACGATACTTCTTGTTAAACTTCCTCTTACTCCACCAAGTTTAGAAACCACTCAACTCTCCACTCCTTCAAATTCCATCAACTTTTCTGGCAAGGTCTATTGATTGGGCCGGCTCGGTGATCCACAGCAACTGAAAGGAAGGAAAACATTTTGAGTGGAGCCTCGAGAGGTCTTGTGCAGACAAACATCCCTTTGGAAAGTAATGCACTGAAGGCTTGAAGAAAGAGCAGCTCGGTTAAAACAAGTGTTAATTCAGCGTTTCGACCAAGTTGCCACTCAAACTCTTGAGTTTGCTTCACAGTGTGTGGCATTTGCTAGAAACTGTGAAAAAAAAAAAAAATCTGAATTCTGCACTTACTTTCCTGAAAATACTGTGTAGCGCCTTTTTGAGTTTGTGTTCATAAAGTGAACCTATGAAGCCACTACCACCACTTCTCTAACATTCATTGTTTAATTAAGCACATATTTGACATATTATCACCTTATATAGTTGCTATAGTTGGCAAACAATTACCTATTTGTGCATTCAGCAGACACAGAGCTGCACAAGGATTCAGCTGAAGTCGTGTATCTGGCCTACTGTAAATACAAGTTCAGTATGCACTCTCCTTCCAGCTCTGTTTCTGTGTCTCCACTAACTCCTGAGGGAAATATCTCGGTTTACTAGCGAATGCTGCACCATGGCTAGTCACAAACTTTTTCTGTTTGCCATTTAGTGCATGGCAGGTAGCGTTTAGTTTGGTTTTCATAAGCTTTTGCACTGAAAAACAGATGTCTGCTGCAGCTGGAAATTACACTGATGAAAGCGATGAGAGTGAATCAAAACAGTTAATTTGTGGGCTGTTAAACCGAAGCAGTCAGTTGAAAGATGTTCAGTGGAGCTGTGGGGAACTGCAGGAATCTCTCTGGAAATCTCTTAAGCTGTAGCTCATTTGAAAGAGAGATGTGATTTGAACCATGGTTGCTTGATTGGATGGAGTCTCAGCCAATCATGTACAGCCTTGTTTTGGCGCTTGCTCATCAGACCTTTACCCCAGCCAGTTTCCCCATATTTTGTCCAGTTTGGCATTGTGTTGCTGCAGCGTGTGACTGGCTTTGGTGATTACACATACACTATTGTTCATTTTTTCTCTCTAGTCTTGGGTTATGAACAAAATATTTCCTAGTAGTACTGTTGTTGTCCTTCATCAGGTGTGTTCCTGTCAATAATAGCCCTCACAATCCCCCGTCCAATGTTAGATGTTAGTATTCTCCCCACAAGCTTGTTTTCCAGCTGGTTATTGGTGGACAAATACTTTTGCATGTGTTGCCTTTGCAGACATAGAGGGGTAGAGGGTCACATCAAGGTTCACATGTGATGACGTTCTCAATATGATCTTGATTTTGACTGTAGTTTTAAAGCCACTTTTGGATTTTTTCGTCACATCCCACTTCCCATTGCTCATCATCAGTGGGTTCTACCGGGAGCATTTAGGCCCGTTAATACCCCAGTTTTACCTCTCCAACAATTCAAGACCTGAGTCCAGACATTTTAATGGGCTCCTTGTGGCGATTCTCCCTCTTTTGGCATGAATCTTTCATGGCGCACTGAAACTCTCAACCCACCAGTGAGATGCTCAGGAGATGACTTGGCACCGGCCACATATCTCTCCTAATCATCTGTTTTGGAGAGAGCGGTGAGGACACCTGCCAGGGAAAGAGGGATGCGGGCAAATGCATGTGCTAACATGTTGTGTAAACAAGAAGGCGCATTTAACATTGATTTAAATTTAAGTAAACTAAAGGTACTGCTTGTAATTAACAGTGTTGTGTATGTTTTGAAAATGTGTTGGTTTTTAAAAAAAGACTTCAGAAAACACATCGGACAGACACCACGGACGCTAATTCTCTGGCTATAATCTGCAAAAAAACACATCTAAAGCTTGCAGCTCAGTTCCAGGTGTTCTCATCAGTTGTAACAGTAATTTGCTAAAATGATGTGTCTTGCAGCTGGGTATAAGCATTTTTGAGTGTACCAAGGCTTGCTGACTCAATTATTGTTAATTACGAACACAGTGCGGACATATTCTAATCAGAAAGCTGTTATGGTGTTGGTGTATAGTTACTTTCCATATTGTAGCTTCCGTAAACATGACTAAACTGCAGCTTGTACAACAAAATATGAGCTTGTATTTGCAGAATCCTTTCTGCTCTGCTGGCAGTATTATTCAGCATTTTAAAAAATATCCCTAATAGGTATGGTTGGATGATGTTGATCCCAGACATTCATTAATTCCATGCATGAATGATCTGCAGCTCAGTGCTGACTGGTTGTCCAGCTCTGACTTTTGTTTTGGGACTTGCTTGTAATTGACCAGGGTGTTGCGCTGACTCAGGACGGCCTCACCAGCCTTCAGAGACCTACATGACTCTGTCGCCGCTCACCTTAAATGTGGTTTTAATAGGCAGGAAATGACTCTGCTGCCGAGCAAGTCTAACACTGGAGGCAGGAGGAAGTGTGAAGGGAGACGACGTGCAAGTTAAGGTGGGAAGTTCAGGGGGAAACAATGGGGGAAAGCTGATGCTGTGTTTTCTCTGCCAAAGGTTCCGTTGGTTTCAGGTGATGACACAGCACCTCGTTAACGCAGCAGTGACTCGGGGCTGACATGCCGGGGCGCTCGGGTGATTTATTATCCGTGATCCGCCGAAACCCTCCTCAGATTAAAGGGATGCCTCGCTTGTGGAGCCAAATCTAACAACTGCATTACAAAACGTCCAGGTTGGGCGTGTCAAAATCACTTTGAGAGATGCTTCATGTATATTTATGAGATAAGACTCTTGTCCATGTAGTCTGAAATAATCCCAGTTGTTTTTTTGGAATATATTGTGGCCACCTTGGTCTAAACTGCATTTGTCAGTTTTTTGGAAATAGAGATGCCTTCTAGTTCTTCAACTGTATCAAGCCTAGAGTTAGCTTGTGCAAAGATCAAAATTCTCCCTATTATTGTTGATTTCACAGCCTTTTGAAGCTATGCTATTCCTTTCCTTGCATGCTCCCCCTCTCTTTGTTCCAGTTCTTGCTGGTTGTGCATATCTTTTATATTATTAGTATTAATCTGTTAAGATATATCATCTTACTCTACTTGAGGGTGCCTGGGCATGGTCTCTACCAACCAAAACCATCTAAATAAAAATGTAGTCACTCAAGTCTCTCAGTTTGAGTGTAACTGGGGCCTAGATTGACTGGCTGAAAGCATAGTGGCAATGACAGATCCTTTCATTCATGTGACTGCTGTCAGGTGTGGGCTAGTATGATTAAGGTAAGTGGTCTCTGAACGACTTCCTTGCATGCGGTAGTTGAGTTTTTTTTCCAGACAACCACGAACTTTAGCATCAAATATTGCAATTCTTTTTTTCTTTTTTTTGTCGTTTCTCCAAATCTGCAATAGATTTCAGCAGATTTTTTTCTTCTCCTCCCTCAATAAGGTTTTATTTCTGTTGCTCTAGAACGGATAAATACCATCCTGGTAAAAGCTGGTGAATTTTGGTAAAGCCAGAGATACAAGTTGGCCATGAAAGTGAGAATATGACCAATCAACTTAAGAAACTTTGACAGTTCCATGTACAAAGGGAAGCTGATGATCACATAGTGCATGCTGTTTGATGGATGCTCTTATCCAAAGTGCCAGACGCTACCACAAACATGTACACGGTCAGTTACTCTGGGAATCATACCCTGACCCTGGACATATTTTGCTATGCTGTATTACCACTGAGCTCTGTTTACGGTTTTAAAACACAAGAAACTCAAGAGTTTTTCCTGAAGTCCTCTTTATTTTTGTATCTGTTTTACCATCTTTTTTTCTGGCATCTTGAGCTATTTGCAAGAGGGATCGCTTAGACCATGTACAGCCCTGCAGCTTAATGAGCAAGTTCAAGCTCAGTTCTTGATATGTGCTGCAATGGTGGTAAAGGTGTGGAGTTACTTAACATTGAGAATGTGTGGGCCTAATGATTTTCTGTCTGCACATACAGACAGTCTAACAATCCAAACTTTCTGATCTCCACAACCTCCCACTTTACATTCTGCCACTTTGTTTTTTGCAACTTAATTAGGCTTTTCTTGACTTTTTATAATTGTATGTGTAAAAGCACATATGTGTATCGTATGTATCTAGCTAGTTTATCTTTTTACGGATATAAATATCTTTTTGGTGTACAAAATTTTCTATATTTTTTCACAATTAAAGTGTGCTCCTAAATCCCATAGCAGTGTTCTTTGAAGAAACCCACGCTGCTACAGAAAGTGGAGATATCAGGGGGGATGAGGACTGTTGCTGTGCCTTAAGCAGAAGATCTGCTCTAATTAGTTGTCCAGCATGAGCTACAAACTGCTCAGCCCACCAGTTAATCTGTATATTTCCCTTTCTTGGGCCATGTGGGGGGCCACTGGGTCCAAGCCCAGCTGCCAGTATCATGTTCACAATGAACCAATGTGGTGATCTTCACTGGTGATGCAGCCCACACTGTTAATTAATAATAATTTCCTAGTTTTTTCTTCTGTAAGAGATATTTTCTTGTTCGGAAAGGTGCTAGTGCAGCTTCTGAAAAAAAAGCCATTGCAATGCCAAGCCAAAGACTGCAGTCCAAGAAACCTGTGTCAGGCAGAAGAAATACAGAGTGGCATGTCTTCCTTGGGAAGGTTTTTCTTTTATCTAAGACCAAAAAGTGGAAGCAGCAGATGGACACCATCAGTTCTAAAACCCACAGAGAAATATTCTTTGGGAATAATTCCATGGGAAAACCCCCATGCTGACGGTTATGGCAGTAATTTCATTTTGTTTGCAGTTAGTATGGATCGCCGTTGGTCCGATTATTAAAATATTAGCTCAGCGCTACCATTCGGAGGACTTATCACTTAATCTAAACTTCAGATTTCAGACCTACCCCTCTGGCACCACCTCATTATACCGTGTCTTTCTCTGTAACTGTGCTTGCGGTTTAGAAATAGCTTGTTATCTCTTTTTTTACATCATTGCCTCAGAGAAACCTCAGCTCAGATTGTCTCTACTGTGTGCCAGATGGTTCTTTTACTCTGCGTCATCTTTTGAAGTTGTTAAACAGGGACCTTGTTGGATAGATCTCATTTTTTGCAGTGACGTATGAAAGAGGGCTTTAAAGGCCCTTCTCGTGGCGGCGCTGCCAGAACCTCTCTGTCCAAATTTAACAAAGTGGTTTGAAAGTGACCAACTAGCTGCCATCTTTAGATTCTCAACCTCATACTAACAACAGTCAATTGAAATCCCTTTCCCCACTTATTCTTTCAGGACTTTTCACACATGACTCACACATTTACATATCAGCTCCCTCCCAGTCACTGTGAATATGCACTTTTATGTGCAAATAAGTATTTATGCAGGTAGCAGAGCTGGTAAATTAGTCCTTAGTTTTCAAACACCTTGTCCTTGGAGTGTACAAAAGGCAAAATACACAAAAGTAGTTGAAATTATGAAGAATACAATAGAATATTTTTGTGGTTTTGTACTCTATGACCTTAAAAATAAACTTTCACATGAGGATACAAGTTAAGATTTTTTAAGGATTACTATTTGTACCCTTCCGTGCTCTTATTTCTTTTAGGAGTGTTACAAGCTACACTATAGTCAATGTCCAGATGTCCAATATATAGGAGTTTGTAATCCTCTGTTTTGACAGAAAACAGATTGAAATTACCCAACATATGTTTTGTTAAAGAGAAAATTAATATTGCTTATATTTATGTAAGATATGATGAAAACTGATATTTCATTTGTTCCTTGGGGACATTAATAAAACCACTTTGGGTTTATGCAAGGCAAATGTAATCACTTATGCAAGACCATCCATGATCTGGTTGATGTTGTGTGACCATCCTCCAGCGTGTTATCAGCACTATGTGACTCCTGACCTCCAGTCCTGATATCGGCACCGTATATCCCTGATTCATTTTAATCACTGGCTCTGCATTCAGTTATTGATCTCCTCTGCCCAACAACCAGCCAATTAGTTTAACCAAAGAACGGTCAGAGTCCTGTCAGATCATGTCTGTGTCTGCTTTGCGCGCCCCCCTGGAAATGAATCATTCATCCAATTCCTCTCTTGGAGAAGCGGCTTTGGGGCTGCATGCTCGGCCGCGACTGAAGCTATTGATTAGCGCCGTGTGTGCTGCAGTGATGGGTTCTTACAGCAACAATCCTACGGCTGCGTGACCTCAGTCCTCCCACACTTTGGCCCTCAGCAGCGTACAACAGCAGAAATGTGAAATACAATAGCAAATATCGGTTTCCCTCCGGTGGTATGAAACGTCTTTAGTGTGTTGCAGCTGGAAGCGAAACCAGCTGAGTTTTGGTTGTGCTGATTAATCGGGGGGAAAAGCAAAGAGTTTGTGTGTAGTGAGACCATGGGAATCACTTTGTTGATTGTAACAGCTCATGGCTACAGCTATTTTTCATTCAATAAACTGCTGAATTTTTTTGGACAGTTTCTTACATTTTTGTCTAACCAGCCCAGTAAAAACATTTAAGTTTATATATTAAATGATTTAATTAATTACATATATTAAACCATAAAAAGCAGATTGTCATGTTTGTTGGGCTGATTTTTTTTCTATTTTTTTTTTGGTAATTTCCCTTAATTAAGATCAGCAAATATTATTTGACTGTGAAAACTGCAAACAAATTTTCTTTTCGTCAAATAATTGATGATTTCAGTTCATTTTTAAACACTTCACGTCAGTAGCAGTACTACACTTTACACTTTTACACTGGAATTTGAAATAATGTTTTCCTATTTGCAATTAGTTTTGAAATAATCTGACACACTGGTTGTAGAGTGCGGGTATAAGCCTGCCATTGACTGCTCATTTCAGTTGGTTTTGTTCTTTCCTTCCATTGTCTGTTACTTTTTTCTTGGCGATGGAAAGCAACAACGACGAGCTCTGTGCTAGAAACGAACCACACTGACAATTTTAGGTTTGTGAAGGATTTGGATTGCTAGTTTTGTTAGTTCTTTCTGTGAATTATCCATTTTAATCACAGTGCTCGACTCCCTATGTGCAACTGTTCCATCACAACAATTCCACCCATCACTTTTTTTGAGGGAACACCAAAGCCGCATCCTTCGCTTAGCCCCGCCCACGACGACTGCGATGAGTTTAAAGACATACAAACAAGCCAGAGTGTTTTTTTCCCTCCTCTGTAAGCAGAATGATAGTGTGGTGCAGCCAGACCATTATGTTCTATACAATGGGCTGGCAAAGCGAGACTAGTGCTGAAATGATCTGTCAGTTTAACATTTTTTTTTGGAAAAAGAGCTCTGTGTTCCCTGTCATGTTATAAATAAGCTGTCACTCTTGTTTTTCTCTTTGAAAGAGAGAGATGCTGGACGGATTCTGCCTTTCCCTCCCTGTTGCAATAGAGAAAAGATTTACCAACAACTCAGCAAAGCGTTTTCTTTTTTTTAAGGTCACAAGAGTCATGGCAGGTTTTCCTTGACAGTTGATTGATTGAGAGCAATTTTGACACAATTAAACAAAACCAGTCATCAAATTATAAATGCGTCATTTGGATTGATTTGTCAGATTTGTTCTGCTTTTTCCTGTTTGTCAGCTGGATTGAACAAGCTATCTGTTGATGTTACTTTGGGCGCTGGATAGTAGTGACAGATTTATTATTCTTCTGGCATTTTATAGATTGAAAAAAAAGACATTAGTTGCAGTGCCACATGCATTAAATCCTCTATTTTAGCATCTTTTAAAGTCAAGCCGTTGCTGATTAATGCTGCCATTTTACATTTTCTCTGCCTGCAGTTATGCAGCTTCAGCATACCATCTGCCTGTTTTCTACTTTCCACAACATATATTTGATGATGGTCGTAAAGTCCTGCTTCCCTTGCAGGTTCATTTGATTATTTTTTTGTGCAAAGGCGCCATAACGTACAGTTTGTAACATTTTTCAAAAGAAACAGAGAGGGACATAGAGTTCTAACATTTACCAAATCCCACGATTTGTGCAAACACTTTTTCCTATTACTTTTGTTCTTTGGCTTTTAAAGCCACTGGAGGAGGAGGGAAGGGAGAGAGAGAGAGATAGAGAGAGAGAGAGAGAGAGAGAGAAAGAGAGAGAGAGAGGCTGGCATTATAAAAGATGGAATAAGTTTCAAATAAAACTTGAGACATTTTCTGGTTTTCATTCTGTGAGGCATAACGTTCTGTCGGGACACGGTGAGGCTGGCTCTGGCTATTTTTGTTCTTTTTCTACACTTTCTGAAGAAACTGATTACCTTTGTGAACATGTTTCCACCGCAAGATTCATTGCTTCCATTTCCCTTAATCATATTGTGTGCTTGTTTTTCCACATTTGGTGGGATTGCTGCTGCACTCAGTGTCAGGATTTATTTGTGTAAATGGAAAAAAGTGTTTAAAAATGCTGCCTCGTCAGATTTTATGCCAATCTGGAAAAAGAAAAACAACAACAGAAAAACAACTATGATGGCGCTAATGCTGACTGTGTTTTCTCTCCTGATCTGCGAACGGTTTTCAGTAAATAATGATGGAGCATCACAAATGCTGCACCACAAATTAAACTGGCACGGCAGCTCCGAAATAATGAAAGCTGTAATCACATATAAGCTCCCTGACCTGTAGTCACTGTTTTTCTGAACATTAAGGACATTTGCCATTTATTTGAACACATTTCTAGTGTGTGAAATGGCTGGAGCTTCGTATCCTTTGAGGTGTCTACAATGAGCTTTTTTTTGGGTGAGAGGATTTTCAGCTGGAGGCCTTGTCAGAGGTAATCGGATTCATGTTGACTATTTCCCACAGGCTTATATGAGCCCACCTCTGGAGAGCAAAGAGCCTCATGTCATATTGATAATAAAGATGACATCATGTTCCAAAGTCAAGGAAAAAATGAAATCCTGGCCCATCTGTCCGTCTTGCGACAGATTGCACAGAGGCTGCGCACTTTCTTCATTTTCGTTGTATTGTACTGAGCAATCGAATTTAATGAACATGTCATTGTTGAAAGCTCTTGATTGGAGTATACTTTGAGCTGGAATTAGTTTTCAATTTATTTTCAAGCATTTTGCATTGCACAGGACATGCATCTCTTTGATTACGGTCTGAAGAAAACATCCTCTCTCTGAATCACAAAGGAACACTGCTTGTATGACTGCTGCTGTGTTCTAAATGAGAAATGTCAGTGCAGACAAGAAAAGCAAAAACTGCAATGTATGACATTGTCCTTGTTTATTTGCAATGAGTTGGTGGCAGATATAAAGACGACATGTATGTATGTATAGCAACTAAAATCTACCCTTCCTTTAATCACATCAGCAGCGTGACTCTAGTGTTGCTTAATCACAGCAAAACTAGTTCAGACAGAAACATCACAACTAATGGATTAATTGCTGTACATTCATGGTCCCCAGAGAATGATTTTTCCTCTTGTTACCATAAGTTAAAACCTTTTTGTATTTTCGTGAAGTGTAGCTAGATTGCAAAAGGATTTGTTATATACATTCGGGATAAATTTAAATCCCTTTAGGAACATCCCTATTTTCGACTTTTAGCAGATTTAGCTGCCAATATTTGCTGCTTCCCAGCTGATAGACCAAAACTTGGCTCTAAAAGGTCTGGTCATTGTAGGATTATGTTTACAACTTACTGAAAATGAGAATTATTAAATAAATACATATGATTAAATCAAACCAACTTCACCTTACGTGCTTCGAAGCTAATTAAAACCGTGTCACTGCAAGCAGAGATGCTTTTCATCTTTTTTCCCATCCCCTCTCCGTCTTGCTCTCTTCTTATTTACAACATCAGAGAAAGTTTACTTGCGCTTTCATCAAGTAAACTTGCTTTTCATCTACTTGACACCAGTCAATCTTTAATTTGGAGGAGGAGCTGCAGGGGAAATGTCAATGGTATTGTTTAGCAGTGTTGTTTATGTGTTATAATTGCATGCTTGTCCTTAATCCAGTCATGATCAATATCTATCATTCCCTTTGCCTTGAGCAATACCAATTTAATTACGCTTGGGTTTGGAGACATGTTGCTCTGCTGTCAGTCCACTGACTGGTTTGTCTGCCCTCTGTTTATTTTGCAGATGATGAAGTTTGCCTGGGACAACTACAAGCACTACGCTTGGGGCAAGAATGAGCTGCGGCCTTTGACGAGAAACGGGCATATTGGCAACATGTTTGGTGAGTGTCAGCGTTTTTGCTGGAGGCTCAAAAGGCCAGAAAGGTCATCCATTATTTTTTAAAAGACCTGTTGACCTTTTTCTGGAAAGGTTTCATGCACAAAACACAACTAAGACAGACTGCAACTATAATAGGAGATATTTTCCATCATTATGAATGGCCATGTGCCAGCCCTAAAACTAGAGGATTTAAAAGTGATCATTCACTCAAGCAGATTGAAAATTCATTATTGTGAACAGACATTGGATCAACAGTTTCTTAGTTTGGCAAGGATGGACAACTACAATGTTCTTCAACAAACTCTCCAAAGCTCATTAACATATTCAGCACTTCAAGGGTGAATGACATTTAAAAAATATCCTACTTCCCTCAAGTTCCTTGTTGTTTATGATTATGTTTTTTATGTAATATGTAACAGTTTGATGGGGTTTTAAAACACAAACTTATACTTATACTATACTTACAATATGGTAATACACATGAGTAGGCATGATAACCCAGGTAAACTCAGTGATTCTAATCCAATGGTTACTGACAGATTTGGTGTGCAATGAAAATGAATCCACAGAGGCTTTATAAATAGGAAACAAACAAAGGGGCTCAGACCGATCCACACAAATGAACTAGTAAAACTAGTCAAATGTCATCAGTCTTTCTCCAGAATCACAGACTGGACCTTAAATCTAGACAAATGAGGGAAACTAAACCATCCAGGATTCCATTCGAGCTACATTTAAACTAGAACCTGCAGCCAGCTCACCTCAAATTACAGAAGTGAGTGAAGCATTATTAAACTTTTACTTCGAACCTGTAGGCAATGCTGTGGGACGTATTTTTCAATAATTAGAGATTTGACATGACATAAAATGATGCTCTCATCCAAAGAATAGCACAGTGTGGTAGACACCAAGGTGGTTAAGTTCATATTGTATCCTACAGGCAGCTAATTTAATTTATATTTTCTCTAAATTATTAATTATTTGTGTCTTGCCCTTTGTGCTGAGCTTTAAAGATAAGCTTGTTTGGCCGCTTTCGGCTTTGTTGGCGTACTGCCTGCAACTGTTTTGATATTTAATAATTATTTGAGCCATTTACAAGCTTAAAATAACAGAAATTCACAGCTTCTACCATTTTTCACCATTTTGCAAAGTTAGAAATCAAAGGTTTCATGTATTCAATTGTTGCCGGTCAGACTGTTGAATAGTCAAACTGCAAATGTGGGTACTTTTATCTTGAACTTATATAATGTAGGTTTTTGTACTACGGCCTTGCTTTTGTTCTTGTTTTGGAGAAATTTTGAATAGTAAAAGTGGTTTGACTTTAATTTCGAAAAACAATTAGATTGCTTTTTTCTTTATTTCTCTCTCTCTATATATATCTACAATGTAACGGAAAAAAATCTAAGAAATCGAGCTGTCATATGAAAGACAACATGTCACACCTGTTTGCACATCAGTGAACTTCTGACACCACATCTTCCTTAGCTTTCAATCAGCACCGGAAATCTCACAATCTGCCAGAGGTGTCACAGTCTCCAACATCCTCTAATTGGAGCCAGATCCGCAAGGGGTCCTCAGGTCCTCTGCAGTGGAGCATATCAGTCAGTTTGCACTGCTGTGCCAGAGGGAAATCTCACAATAAAGCCCTTAATAAAAGACGGATCAGCTCTTAATAAGACTTCGACGGGTACTGTCTTCCATACCTGAGGTCTCCCTCCTTTGACTCTGTAGGGATTCGGGATTATTAAAGACACTAGGTGCAGTGCTCGTTCAAAACGTGCCATTTTGGAACAAGCTAATTGCTTTGCCTGCGGTGTTGCAACTTAATGGCAGAAGAACGTAAGACGACGGAGCAACATTACCATCGTTACCAACAGCAATGATGCAGAAGTTACTATGCACATGGGGGGCGATGAAGAACACTTTAGAGAATAGAGTAGTAATAGAAAGTGACTACTACTAGCAGAACACGTTTGGCATGCTGATAAACCTAATAGGCTGCATCATGCTTGGGTGGAGGGACAAAGCAAACAGGATGGTGCTGTCTGTCACAGCAGTCTTGACAAAGCTATCTGGGATGCTTTAGGCGCTTGTACAATGCTTACACAGCACTGCATTTTTGGGTCTGTCTCAAACTCACAATTTAGATGACAATGGGCAAGGTTTTTTAGCTGCTGCTTGTGCTGCATTCAATGTACCTTGAAAGTGAGAAGTTAGACCTTGAAGTTACATCATTATCGACCTCCGTACTTTCGATTCAGAGCGCTCGTCAACAGACAGGTAGTTTGCTTAAATGAAGAGACTGAAAAAGGTTTAAAGAATATGTTCTTCGGTTTAAGCGTTTAGACACTGAAGCCACTAAAAGTAGATGAGCTGTGCTTACGTAAGCATTTACTGTGATGCTGCTCAGTTGGGTGTTGAGCCACATAAAATGCAGAAGTTCGAAGTTGCCATTGAATGCAATATTACTCTCCACAGGAATCCAAGCTTTGACTGGGTGCAGCCATCTTTGTGACGTTCTGATGTTGTGATCAGTGACATCAGTTTATTGCCCCAACCCTAATGTTTTCTATGATTCCCGAGAACCGCTTGTTGACTTAGCACTCGACATTGAACTTCCTTGGGTCCAAGTGTGAAGTCGATCAGATGTAGAAGATCATTGAGAAAAGCAAAGGACAGACACGCACGCACGCACGCACGCACGCACGCACGCACGCACGCACACACACACGCACACACACAACCAACATCTAGACCCCTATGAACACCAACATCTTGACCCCTATGAACACCAACATCTAGACCCCTATGAACACCAACATCTAGACCCCTATGAACATCTAGACCTCTATGAACACCAACATCTAGACCCCTATGACCCCCAACATCTAGACCCCTATGAACACCAACATCTAGACCCTATGAACACCAACATCTAGACCCCTATGAACACCAACATCTAGACCCCTATGAACATCTAGACCTCTATGAACACCAACATCTAGACCCCTATGAACACCAACATCTAGACCC
>OMNN01051580.1:0-17307 GCA_900302755.1 Chromis chromis | reverse complement strand
GTTTTGCTCCCACTCTATTTTTAAATACACACTTGTATGCTTGTGTGTGTTGTTGATGTAAGGCGGACGTAGGAGAGGACACCATGAGAACGTTAACGGGAGAAGTGTGGGCGTGGATTGTATATAAAACCCGCGCCCTATAACACGGTGCGCCTTATGTATGTGTTAAATACAGTAATGGCACACAAAACTGAGACTGCGCCTTTTAGTACGGTGCGCTCTATGGTCGTGAAAATACGGTAGTTTAGTTTTCTATTTGAATAAAATTAATGGAACAGTTGAGCTGTATTGAAGACATGAAAAGTGAAGTTTACACAGTTTTTTAGGCCCAAGTTTGAAGCAACAAACATTTGAAACATGTTGTAAAATCTTCACTCTGGTATTTTCCTGTAAAGGGGCCAATTTTCTAAGATTCCCTAAATATCTCTAACGTCCCTGACTGACTGTCTGAAATTCTCTAATGCCTTAAATCTAATTCAACAAGCGCGCAAATGTTGAGAAACCTTCTGGAACACCGCTTGAATTTTTAATCAATCTCAAAGTCTACCAGCGTGCTCCTGGCTCTTCGAATGATGCCATGTTGTTTCTTACATACCAGTGGGCGACACTTCCTGGCTGAATTTCTTGGATGAAGATGCCGAGCTCTCCGCGGTTCTCGCTTTTTAAGCCCACCACACTGAAGCCAAGACCTCCAGACACTGGCTTCTGCAGCTCCACGTGTGTCACGTAGCGGCCCTGCGTCACACACACGCACATAGCATACACTTTGGCCCGGAGCTGATTCACTATAGCATCAAAGCTCCAGGCAGCCTTTAGAAGTCTATTTGAAGTGTCTCGAGAGAGAGGAGCGCTGTGTGTAGTCTTTAGTTCTCATTTTTGACTGTCTTTGGATATTTGGTTTGAGTTGTAGGACTTATTCAACACCAATCTTCTAGTTTATAGATGAGGAGCTCATTTGTGTTCTTGTGGTAAAATCAGTAAAGTAATAAAAGATGTAGCAATAAATATACCAGGGCCTCAACAATAGACTTTAATATATTGTGTCATTAAAGTGCCTGTGAAAAGTAGTACACCTCTCCTTAGAAGCTTTCCCCTTTTTGTTGCTTTTTAACATTAAATCATTACCATTATAAGTTGGCTTTTTGACACAAATTTACAAAAACAGATTCAAATCCCTGCAGGGTTATACCAATAATTAAAAATCTAAAAAGTGAAACATCATTGAGCCTGTGTGGATAGGTCTCGATCAGCCTTGCACATCTGGACACTGCAATTTTACCCCACTCTTCTTTGCAAAACTGCTCAAGCTCTGTCAGGTTACACAGGGATTGTGAGTGAACAGCCCTTTTTAGGTCTGGTCACAAATTCGCAGTTAGATTGAGGTCTTGGCTCTGACTTGGCCACTCCAGAACATTTACCTTGTTGTCTTTAAACCATTTCTGTGTAGCTTTGGCTGTAGGCTTCAGGTCATTGTCTTGATGTAAAACAAATCTTATCTCAAGTCTCAGTACTCTTGCAGACTGCAACAAGTTGTCCTCCACAATTCCTCTATACTTTGCTGGATTCTTTTTACCCTCTACCTTTACAAGCCCTCCAGGGCCTGCTGCTAAGAAGCATCCACACATCATGATGCTGCCACCGCCATGCTTCACATCTTGATGCCGCCACCACCACCATACTTGTCAACCACTGAAGCTTGCAACTCTTTGAGGAGTAATAGGTGTCTTGGTGGCCTTCCTCACTCGTCTCTTTCGTGCACGGTCACTCAGTTTTTAAGGACGGTCTGCTCAATTTTCTATGGTGGAATTAACTGTACTTTTATGTGATATTGAGTGAGATGGGAATTTCCATGTATCCATCTCCTAACTTATGCTTTTCAATAACCTTTTCACAGAGTTGCCTGGAGCAATCTTTTGTCTTCCAGGTGTAGTTATAACCAGGTGTCTTTATACTACATTTGCTTTCACAAATTCACATATAGGAAGCAAATATCAAAATAACTGCCCCCTTTTGGTTGGTCATACCTGTGCCATGGAACGAATAAGATTCTCAAATTCTTCAGATGGTGGATTGCCATTGATGAGTGTAGCAGCTGGGATGTCTGAGTAGGAAACATGGCCGCCATTGGGTTTGACTGCTGTGCCGTGATCGCTGAGGTCACTCCCTTGTGGTGACGGGGCAGTTCCCTGTTAACATAAAGAAAATAAACATGTAGTGAATGATGTCGAAAACTGGGGGTGTTTCATTGACAGCTTATTCTGATATGCATTTTCACCTAAATACATGCATGAAGTAACACATGGAGGAAAACAACAACCAGATCAAATTGAGAATGACTCTCAACCTCCGTTATAAAAGTTGCGGCGCCTTCTGTTAGGCTTTAAATTTGAATGCAACATAACAGCTTTGAATTCCCGCAAAGGGATTCTGAACACAGCAGCTGGCTTCAATCCAACAAAAGACAATTAAAAGTATAAATAAAACCCATCACGCCTCATTCTGACTGTGAATGTAAACATTTAGCAAGTTTAATTTCAGACACCAAAACCCCGATTCCGGGTGTCTAAAACCACTGGAATGGCACACAGTTTGTCATCCCACCGTGATTAGCTGGATCTATGGCAGCCTAATCCTTCAGGAGATAATGGCTCTTAGCTGATGTTCCAACAATGACTACGCTCCAAATACAATCTTTTTATCATGGTGGGGAGAAGCATCAGCGGCCATCTGGATGCCTTAATATGCTTGGGTTTTAATTACTGCAATGACTTTACTTGTGTGACAGATGAATTACATGAATGCGACAACTACATAAAACAGTGTTTTCCCGATTTCATTAGCCAAAGGGTGTAATGTTTATGGCCATCTGAAATGGATTCAAAAGGACGGACATAATGCACAGCAATAATTTCATAAACACTCCATTTGGCATATGGCATTGCCAAGCGAAAGCTGTCCTTGTGAACTTGTGAATTTGCATTAGGAAGTTGACTGTAACAACTTTCAGAGGTTAGAAAACATTTACTGTAAATCACGCTTCATTTGAATACAGTCCCGGATTAGTCCTCAGAAAACATAACTCCATTGGACAGGACACATTAGTGCTGCACGCTGCAAACAAAACCCTATGGGCCAGGCTAAGTTAGCGTAGCATGCTGCTAAGTTGCTGTCCTCATGCATGAGCTTTGTTAGCTGGGGCCTGGCTAAGAGGATTAAAGTTCCAGTTTGGTTCTTGCACATTTAAGAAATTGTTTCTGCCCCACTTCACACGGCGGCGGCGGCGGCGGCCTCTTTCTCATTGGAGAGTCAGGGCCTTGTCGCCATAGCGACCCGTGCTGAGCAGGGCCTAACTAAAAGAGCCAGAAGACGGACAGAGCGTGTGTTTATGTGTCTGGCTCTTGTCTCACAACAAAACACAGAACGCACAGTCTCTCCAAATTGGTTGTGCTTAAGGGGCCGACCAGTGCAGCTGAGTACGGGAGCTCATGTATTTGTTGCTTTCTGAAATACGCCTCTTTACCGTTGTTGCAACACAGAACGGGTTCATTTTAGGCTCTGAAGGGAATTTATGATGAATGGCTGCGTGATGAAACAAACACATCCATCAGCACACATGCATACATTGGAATGCACCACTTTTGAAATAAATTATATCGCCGGCGCACAAAAATGCCACCAGGGCCTTTATAATCTAAATTCCACAAGGGGGTAAAAAAGCTCCAGCATCCCTGCCTCCCACTGCATAGCTCGCATATTTTCGCCTCTATTTCTCAAACGCTCACCCTGGCCCCTTTCCACAGTGACTTAAGAGCTCTTTCCTTCCACTCCAATGTTCAAGTCTCAATGGGGAGAATCGGCTTGAAAAAGAAAGAGAAAAAAAGCGCCTGACTTAGACCAACTATCTCTGCTCATGTAGCCATATTATGTCTGGCTTGCGTGAACCCTGACAGCAATTTGGCCACAGCAGCAAACACCGTTGGGGATGGGGGGATTGGGAGAGGATGGGGAGGGTGTCTTGACACGAGCCAGAAACAGAATCAAGTGAGGTCACCCAGGAAACAGGGGAAGATAGAGGCAGTAGAGACCCTGCGGAGTATGGAAAATATTTCACCCCTGATGTATAGGTAATGCAGGAGTGTCAGTTTTACCTTAAAGCAGGATCATATTATGGTGAATATGTAACCAGTGGCTGCAAAGTGTCACAGATTTGTTTCATATCTTCATAATATTGCAATCCATACTTGAAATGGATGCAAAAATCAGAATAAAAATTTGTTTTTTAGGCACTAAGAGGAAAAAAAGGGATGGATTGGAACCTGCACAAATATTCAAAATCAAAATGTCACCATAGCTAAGCTGTGGGTGTTTCTGGTGCAAATGCTTTTCCAGACATGCACAAGAATTACGACTGTCACTTTCTATCGCCCTCCCTCCTATCTAAACCCCTCTGAGTAAAAATAGACAATCTTTTTTCTCATCAAACGGTTCAAACCTGACTACCTCTGTCTTCATTATATACTAACTGTATTTATTCTGCACTAACAATATATGACGCTGCCATCTGGCATTTTTGGTAGTTTGTATAATGCACCTAAATGAACCCAGGATCACTCATTTGTATTCATCACTGTCGTACTAATTTAACATTACGATCACACGCAGGCCACTCAGGCTTCGGATGGTAAATACTCCGTTCTTTCGGCTATTCAACAATGTGTGACACCGAATGCAAAGGATTAAGACTGAGAGAATTTAAGAAGTTATGGGAAAGCTGAGATTAAAAAAATAAAATTTATTTACCTGGTCTTTGAGATGCTGAACAGACTTCTGCAAGGCCAGGATCTGGTGGAAGAGGGGGCTCTGGAGCACCGACTTGAGCAGGCTGAGCTTCTCCTCAGTGGGCACCTCCCCCCGCTCCTTCAGTTTGGCCTGGAGACGCTCCACCGCCTGCAAGGCACGCTGTGTATCTGCAAGCCGTCGCATATTTCAGTGACAGCGCCAGCCGGAGTGAAGGCGCGAATGCAGAGAGGAGGAGGAGGAGGAGGAGGCGTGGGAGAGATAGAGGTGAAGAGAGGTGATGAGGACAGAAGAAAAGATAATGCGGCTGGAAAAGGGCTGTTCGGATGTGACCTTATTTACGAATTTGAGTACTCATTAATTCCACCTTTAATAATATCCTTTTGAAAACCTACAGCTTTGCTTAACCACATCTTGTTGACTTATTTCGTTATTTTTAACAATAGCTCGTAAATAAAAGCATAGAGGAGCTGCATATCGCAGCCCAGGCTTAGCTAAGGCTGACTAGTGCTCAACAGACCTTACTATATCAAAATCACGTAGCCACAGGTTTTTGCACAGCAGCAAAAAAAAACTCCATTTTCAACGCACTGTTTGTTTTCAGAATAGCAATGTTTCCGTTTTTTTTATTCGCCTCGAGGGTCAATGGTGGGTTTGCACAGGAGCATGGAATGGTTATCAGGAGGAGGGGTAAAAAAAAAAAAAAAAAAGATACAAGAAGCAGGCAGTCCACAGTTTGCTTGCTGGACCCTGCATAAGCTCTACAATCGAGTAACTCCAGAGTGGCTTGTTAGCGAGGATGGGCCAGACAGACGTCATCTGGGCAAAAATGAAGCAATTTCTGAAGCTCACCAACTGTGACTAACACCTAATAGGGCGTGCACAAGGTCCAAAGTGCTTTTTTTGTGTGCCCTGAGATGCTTTGTTGTTTGAACAAAGGTTGTAAACTGGCCAATAACACTTGACCCTTTAGCATATATTTCTTTTCCTGTGTGTCACTGATTCTTAAGCTGCATTATGTTGGCGTGTACGATGAAGAATCAGTGGCATAGACGCATAAAAAAGTAACTAGATTGAGTCCAGTGATCAGATGTGATAGTTCCAAGTTCATTTTTTTTGTAAATAGGAGCTACACTGTGAACTGACATCAATTTGAACCTCAATTTTCATGTTTCCAAGGCTGCTGTTTAACCTGCACATTACAGCTGATCGTACACAGCCAGCACTGAGAGTGACCACAGATTGCGACGTTAAAGAAAGAAGCTGGCAGCACCAATTTGGCGCCGCGCTCGACAGTTGGACACATAAATCTCCGCGGGGACAAACAAACAATCAAATTTATGGCAACATTATCAGATATGGCAACATTGGCAGTCCACGGGCCTTGAACCGGATCCAGGGCCTCTTACGCTGGTTGAGAAAACTCCCAGCAGAAGCCAAATGCACGACGCAGAGCCAGCAAAGACAAACACCCGACCGACTGGACCAAACCCCTCTGTAAAAAAAACTGCTCATTTTTTAAATTTATTTTGGCCGTTTTATCTTGTTTATTATAGTAATATTGAATCTTAATTAAACCGAGTGTTGGTACTGGAGTCTGAATCCTGTTATCATGACAACATTTGACTCCAAAGCTGGGCAGTTCAATTAGGGAATGAATTAGGAAAGGAAAATAACAGCTTTTAAATACAGCAGATGCAAACCTGAGGCACAAGCTGATTCTAGAACTTAATTATTATAATTTACCCAATTCTATTTCTAGTCATAATGAATAATACAGTTACTGAGGTGTATCTGGCAGTAACAAAACAATAAAAAAAGTGATTACTTACCCATTGTTTCTATCATTTTTTTTATATTCCAGGTGAATGCGATTCCGTCCCTTTTTCACGGCCTGAAAAATACAATGTCTTTTTAGCAATCAGGTGAAATGAATATCAGGGCTCTAATTCACCCTTTCAGAGTAGAAAAAAGGCTCTTCTGAACCCAACTTCTTAAACACCCTCCATTCAAAAGGTCAACATGAAATAGAAAATGGATTTATTTCCTCTCTGTCGCACCCATTTTTATCTCCTATGAATGCTTCACAATAAGCATCACAGAGTCGCCATTGTGCTGCAGAACTGTCCCAGTCCAGTGACTCTCTTTGCAAGCAGGCTGTTTGATCACACATCTACTGTAGCTTGTTAGTTCTCTGTTCCGTTGATGGATTAAAATCAGGTAGTTTGCATTCCTGGGACCTCATTCAGTGACTTTGGCAGTGGTTTTAAAATATGCATAACATGTCCACAGCTGCCTTTAAATGTGAGTAACCATGTTACTCCTATCATGCATTGTTTTTCCCGAAACAACACCCTGATTATTAATAATCTTATGCAGGGAAGCAGTCTTCTCAGTTATGTTTAAAACTAGCATAACGCCCTGTTTGTATCATACTTTTATTATGCAGTTGTAGTAACTGCTGTGTTTTTTTCCCTTAAATTCAGAATTTACACAAACTTTTATTTGCTTTTTTAGCTTCGATATATAATGATACATTGACATTTTTCTTTTTTTTCCAAGACTTGTGCCTCTGAATGCACAAGTTTTGTAATATATAATTGTAAATGTGCTATATTCTTTCACATTTAACCATCAAAATACATGTGATTAAATCAGGAAAGCAAGAAAAACAAAGAGAAATCACTTCATACTGTGTAACAGAGGTGCAGTGATGAATCGATTAGCTGCCAAACCTCACATTTATCCCCAACTATTCATAATGATTGATTTTAAGTAATTCATCAGCAAAAAAAGTTCGAATTTTCAGATTCTGGCTTCTTGAATTTGAATATTTTCTGGCTTCCTTCCTCCTTTATGACAGTAAACTGAATATTTTTGGACAAAACAAGACATTTGAGGATGTCGTGTTAAACTTTGGGAAACAATAACTGACATTTTCAGCATTTTCTGACATTTAACAAATCAAACATCTAAACAGTTAATTGAGAAAATAATCAACAGATTAACTGACGATGAAAATAATCTGTGAACAAAGGCAGTGTCATAAGGATCATCCAAGATCCCTGCTGCCTTGATACTTAAAAACCTCACAGTAATGTTTAAAGGTGGTTATGTCTTTTATATTTCACTGCTGCTTTTAAGGTGGCTGTAAGGTGGCTGTCAGTTCCCATGCAGGGAACGTCATGCTTGACGTTGGAAGTGGCTTTGTTACAGGCATGACATGAGTCAGGGAGACATTACACGATTAAAGGAGATTGCTGGCATAATTAAAGGCCTGTATAGACTCTCAGAATAGCTCATGTGGCAACAGGATCACTGCAGCACTGGCCTTACATTTGCTCCCATCATACTAACTGATGGTGGAAATACAGTATGTGGATGTATGTATGCATGTAGCTGTGTAAATTATTGCTTTGTTCATTTGTATGCACTGGTGTAAACATGTGTTTCTATGTGATAAACTGCTATAATATTCCAAAATACATTGTAAAAACTAACAGTGGAAAATCTGGCAGCAAAGGGTGCCAGAGAAAATACATTAAAAACACTGGTACTATGTTGAAAATCTGTAAAAACTGAGAAAATAACAGCAAATATCTGTAAAGTAGTGACATTTTAGCTGATTTAAATACAGTAAAACTGGGTAATTTTATGGTCACATGTCAAGAAACAAGTTACATTAAAAAAAAATACAGATTCTTGATGTTAATAGAGTTTTAGCCTGCTTTTTAACAATGAAGTATTTTTTTTGTGATTTAAAAACAGTAAATAGTGTAAGTTTCATGGTCACACATTTAAAAAAGAACAATTTACTTTTTAAAAAAATTACAAAAAATTAAGATTTTTGATGTGGACAGTTTTAGCCTGGTTTTGTTTACAGCCAACATGTGATATTTTCATATTTTAATTAAAATGTAATTGTATTTATTTATTTATTTTTAACAAAACAGGGAAATTTGTAAACTGTAAAACAGTTAAAAAAAAAATTATTTACCACTTTTCAATCCTTTTTTAAATTTTTTTTGGTTTAGTTAAATATTTTATAAGGATTCTTTTTCTTCTTTTTTTTTTTGGTTTACCAGATATTATCTGTACTATGACAAAACAGAGATCTGTTAAACCTGTAAACAGCATTTTTAATGATTCAAACACAGTGAAACAGTCTAATTCTATGGTCAGTATTTTTTGTAAACAATGAAATTATTAGAGTTAGCAAGTAAATGAATACATTTTTCTGTGATTTTGCTCATTATTATTTGTAATTTATGTTCAATCTGTAAAATAACAGTGAGATTTTCAAAACAATTACAGCATAAAACATGACTTTTTTTTTACTGTGTGATTTTAGAGACATGTCTGTGTGGGTCTAGCAATATTAATATGAGGTGGTGTGTTCAGGGACTTATGATCCAGTGTCTGCTCCAGTGTTTTGGCTGCTTATTCAGCAGCTTGTAATGATTCACAGAAGGCCTGAAGAACTGCTGGACTTCAGGCCAAGCTATGTTGGCTTTAATGTAGATTTTATCTCTGAAAATAGCTAATTATGGAAACATAGCTTTGCTGCGACTCGCCAAACCCCCAAAAAATAATGGCGGCGTAGCTCTCGTGTGCTATTTACTTGTGTTTATGAAGCTAGTGTTACCAGGCTGCTAATTCTAGCTCAGGTTTGCTCGTATTTTGAATACAGCACTTGGGACAATCCGCTTTTCTCAACTCCTCCTCCTTCATCTGAGCTCATCCATGGAGCAAGAAAGCAACAGGCTTCCGAGAAGGAGACGGTGGAGAAGTTACACACTACCCCCGGTTTCTGGCTAAAAACACACTCTCCATAGCTTATTTACGACACATAAAATCTACTTTCTGGTTAAAAGGAGCCTCTTGGAGATGTTTAAGTGCGTCTCTCTTGGCTCGGTGACCCGCGGCGACAGCAGCCTTCCCCCAGTGTTTTCCTCTCATTAGCGACACTCCAGCTTCGGGAAGAGTCGCCTTTGTTCGCTAAAGTTGTTATTTTTATTGCGAAATCGTGTTTCCTCGAATGAAATGTGTCAGAAAATGGTGATTTACTTACATGAGTGTGCGGTAGTTTCCCTGCGGTCAGTCTTCTGCGCTCCTCCGTGTTGTCCTGCGGCTAACGGCGCACTGACTGGGGCTTAAAGATGGGGCGTAGAGTAACTCGATCCTCTGGACATTTTCTGCGATAGCGGCTCCCAGAGTTGAACTGGGACTGAAGCGCCGCTTGCTGGTTGCCCTGACACCTAGGCCCGATATGTCAGGCCTGCCCCCCAGCTGAAATCACATAGTACAACCTCTTAACTCACTAAACATGGGGGGGAACCTGTTGGATTTGCGCAAAATTTGATGTTGCGTTCAAGTTAAATGCGCACCCATTACGCATTTGGTTACAGTGCCTTTAAAAGGTATTCACCACCCTCCCCACTTAGCAGTTTTCCCCTTTTGTTCCTTCCAAATTAAATCATAGTCAACTTAATCAGACTTTTTTTGAAAGTTAAAAGAGATTTCTATAAAGTAATGCCATATCAATAAAATATAAGTAGTCATAACTAATTAAAGTAATTAAAATATAAGTACTAATAAGTAACTGCATAAGTATTCACCCCAGTTGAAATTGTGTCCCCTTTTATAGCTTTTCATAATTAAATCATTGCCATTTACCATAGCTTTTTTACCAAAGTGAATGTCAATAAATTTAAATTGTAAAAATATATAATTGCACAAGTGTTGGCCTACATTTAGCTGACTAGTGAAATAGAAATCATCTGAGTTCAGTGAATGCGTCACAGATTATTCAAGTGTAAAGATACCTTGTTGAAAAGCACAACTCAGGCGATGGATACAAGAACATTTCCAAATCACTGAGTATCCCTTGAATTACAGATAAATCCATCATTAAGAAATGGAGGGAATATGGCTCATGTGTAAATCTGCATAGAGCAGGCCGTCCTCAAAAACTGAGTGACTGAGCAAGAAAGAGACTAGTGAGGGAGGCCACCAAGACACCTATGACTCCTCTGAAGGAGGTCCAAGCATCAGCGGCTGAGATGGATCGCCATCTGTTACCTGTTCTTCACCAGTCAAATCTTTATGGAAGAGAGGCAAAGACAAAGCCATAGTTGAAAAAAAGCTCATATTAAATCTGGGCTAGAGTTCACCGGAAGGCATGTGGGTGACTTTGAAGTCAACTGGAAGAAGGTACTTTGGTCCGATTGTACAAAAATTGAGTTTGTAGGCTATCAGACACCATCTTGACGGTGAAGCATCGTGGCGGACACTAGACTGTTACTCTTTCAGGGAAGTCATAGGTGTCTTGGTGCCCACTAAGGTGCAGTAGCTTCAGGTTAACTGTGTGCCAGGTAGTTTGTAGTGATTTAATTAACTACACAGTTTGGAATATGCTCTGCAAATGTGCTCCAAAACGTATCAAACACAGACCTGCAGCAATTTTCCTTTAATTATTACTTGTATACTAGGTCTCTGAATGGAATATAGTCTACAGCATGCACTAAAGGGTATTAAGCAATGAAGTTGTACATACAATTCTCTCTTCTTCTTTTAAAATCAGGGCTTTAAATTAGGGCTGTCACAATGTCAGATTTCCACTATAACTAACTATATTAGCATGATATCTATAGAACATTTTAAATAAAATGGTATTAGTCAAAGTCATCATTAGTCATCAGTCAGGTTTGTGTTTTTTGGCAAATGAATGACGCTCACAATACAAATGTAGGAAGGTGGAGGAGGAGTCTGTAACCATAAATGTATTGTATGTTTCAGTGTTGGATTGGCGCTGGATTATTTACAATATTTTCATATGTATATTATTAACAAGACTATATTATATATAATATATAATATTTCACTCTCATGTCATCGTTATCGTCAGTACCAGTATATCCACAGCTCTGCTGCCTAAAATCCTTTTTTGTTTTTGTTTTAGACGGTAGAAAACAACTTTCAACCTGTTTCCACGGTGCAAACAGAAAATTACAGTTAAATTGCTCGGAGGGATATAATCCTAAAATGTAGGCGTGGGAGACGAAATATTCAGTCGCACTGTTTTGTCTAACACAGTTAAATTGGGATTCTTAAAGTTATTACTTTTACGAACTCCTGACCTCAGTGACCTTTAAGTGTCAGATTTGTAGTAATACACTTTTTAGCTGCCCTTGAGCAAACACTGAGCTCCCTAACGTTTATAAAATATAAGGCACAACATTCCTCTTAGACATATTGGAGTGTAGTCTCGCTTCGCCAGCCCATAGCTGTAGTGAGACAACTTGGAATACTTGATCTAGGCCAATTTCTAACATTGCTGCAGGGCTTGCATTCTTGGCGTAATGAACACAAGCTTGTCCCATGAATCAGATTCCGTCGGTGTCTGGTTGTGACGGTTGGTTTGTAGTGATTGTACACAATTCAGGGAATAACTGGAATTGTTTTTGGTGAATCTAAGGACTCGGGACTCATTCTGACCAATTAAAACAGTTAATATACCCAAAAAAGTCTTGCACAAACAGTTAATGCTGACACTTACACAAGTTAATGTAAAATATATATAAGCATTCGAGTGTATTGAATTCTTATGGTGTTTTTTTCTATTATAAGTGGAAGTCACATATTTTTAGGCCCTGGAAGCACCTTGACAAAGGTCTGTCTGTGTCCTGTTTATAGGATTATGAACTCCACTGCAGGCAGCAAAATGCCATGCCTATCAAATTTGATATGAGCCGTTCCTCGAAATGAAATATATCAAATACCCACTGGGATGGAATGTGCTGCCTTATTAACTCATGACTCACATCTAGCAGCACCAAAATAGCAATACCCTGATTATATTTGCATTGTTTAAGCCTGCGCTGTGAGGAGAAAGAGAAAGGGACGTATATGAGGAGTAGTCTGGTCAGGTAGATGCCACCGCGCCTTTGGCCTCCAGTGCCTGTCAACTCCAGAACTTTTAGTTTTTTTACGGATCAAGACCTCAGAGGAAGGAACAGGGTCACTAAGAAGTCATTTCAACAACAGGGAGAGTGATACAAGCTGCTTTCAGGGAGCTGATACTGACTAAATCCCTCCGCCATTTATATCTTTACTTCCACCTCCCTCTTATCCACCCTATAACTCCCCTCTTACTCTGACAATGAGCCACTTTTATGTGGGAGGTCTGACTCAGCCGAATGCTGGGAAAGACAAGCGATTGAAACAAGAAATAAAGGAAGGAAGAGGAAAAAAACATCAGCTCAATGTTAGGCAGCTGCAGCATTTAGTATTTTTAGTATTTTTATACCTGCCTGTCACAAGCCTTCAGCAGTAGTCATTGTTTGAGGCAGCTTAGGGACACGAGACACCAAATCTGTGATAGCAGGATTCAGATCTTTCTTTTTTTCCCACTTAGTACTTTGCTCCTATTTAAAAGTCGGGTTTATTTTGATTTGTTTATCTTATTTGAAACAGCAAAGTTGACGCTGAATAGGTTAATCGGTGTATGCCATATGAATGGGGTTAAGAAGGAGCAAGTAAGAAGTGTTTAATTAACATGTCAGTGTCTCTAATTTGATCATTATGTAAGGCCAACTCGGATGTCATAACTTTAACACGTCAAAATAATAAGATCCAACTGTTTGTTTCATCTTTTTAATAAGCTACTGCACACAATATGTCAAGCGTTTGATGAAATACAGTGTTTGAGTCTCCATTGTTGTATCGGGGTCAGTTCTCCATGACTACAGGTGTAACTAAAAACATTAATGAAGGCGTCGGCACACTTTAATAGCACGCTGACATGATTAATGCTGACCTGCGACGCTGAGGTGTTTAACAGGTCGACGTCTCTGCTGTGTGAAGGGTTTATAGGCAGATAATACACAGTACACATAGCCTGATTGCAATTTAGTGTGGAGATTAATCAGTGGAGTATTATTCAAGGACATGGTGATTTGGCAATAAAAAAATGACAACCGTTTCCCCGTGTAAAAATGACACGGCCACACGAAAACCTACACATTTTCTCACTTGCAGATATCCTGCTTTATTGGATACCAGCTCGGCATATGAAGTCATATGGCGCAATAAAGAAATGCCCTGAAGAAATCACAAATTCAGTGACTGAATCATATTGGCAGTGGGAAAGCTGGCGTTGTCTGACTGTCTTGATTTATTGCCAATAAATCCATCAACATTCAAATAGCCTTTGGAACTAGAACATCCCCAAACGATGTACAAAGCTCATAGACGGAATGAGACATCGTGATTTTATTTTTCATACAAAAGAGCAAGGCCGTGAATAATGAAATAATAAATCACTGAGTACTTTCGTGGTGTTAGTGAAAAAAAAAAAAAAAAAAACGACGAGGTTCTTATTGCATTTGCAAGAGTTTATATGATTGCTTTAAAAAATATGTAGTGTCAGTGGTAGTAAATGGCAACAAAGAAAGAAAAACTAGAGTTTTAGAAGATTAAAGAGTTTGAAAATTAGGTCCTCCTGATGCTGGTTTTAGCTATTTAATGCTTTGTGTTCAGGGTCAGAAGACTGAAAATTGAAAGTTTGGCCTGATGGTGCCACAGAGCAAAAGGTCACACGGGTCAGAGATGATCGATAAGTCTGGTCCTGTTGGGAATGTGAATGTGCAGATGGAATTTAATGCCAATCTAGCAGCTACTTTTGGAGATTTTGGAGACTTTGAGAAGTTGTGTTGTGTTCTGAAGGGTTGTGTCAGAGGTGAAGTCAGAGGGTCATCAAAAATCAATCAGCTTCTTCTTCTTGAGAGCATGAATGGGCACACCAACTACCAAGCCAATCCAGACATGAAAATAAAATCAATTGTACACATTTTTTTTTATAACCACTGAACTGTAACCTTGAGTTTTTCTTTTGTATGCAAGACAGACAATGCCGTATACAGAGCGATCAGCCACAACATTTAAACCACTGACAGGTGAAGTGAATAACATTGATTATCTTGTTACAAAAGCACCTGTCAAGAGCTGGGATATATTCGGCAACAGTCAGTTCTCGAAGTTGAGGTGTTGTAAGCGGGGAAAAATAGGCAGTGTGGGAATCTGAGTGACTTTTCCAGTGCCCAAATTGGAATGGCTGCAGAACATCTCTGAAGCAGCAGGTCTTGTGGGGTGTTTCTGGTATTCAGTGGTTACCAAAAATGGTCAAAGGAAGGACAACAGGGTGATGGACACCCAAGGGACATTGATGCATGTGTGGTGCAAATGTTGGCCCAACAGAAGGGCTACAGTAGCACAAATTCCTGAAAACCGCTGTGACAGAAAAGTGACAGATGTTGCATTTAGGGGCTGTGTAGCTGCAGACCAAAAGAACTGGACTATGGAGAAGATGGTGGCTTGGTTAGATGTTTTCTTTTATTTCATTTGGACGGCTGGGTGCATCCTTTATCTGGGGAAGAGATGGCAGCCAGACGCGCTGTGGGAAACGTTGGCTCCTGGCATTCATGTGGATGCTACTTCGACATGTGCCACCTACCCGAACACTATTGCAGGCCCCATGCAACCCTTAATGGCATCAGTATTCCCTAAGTGACCTCTTTCACCAGGATAATGCTCCTTCAGGACTGGTTTGAGGAACATGATGAAGAGTTCAAGGTCGATCAAGCATGTGTAGGATTTACGAGAAAAACAAGTCCAATCCATGGAGGTCCCACCTTACAACTTCCAGGACAAAAAGGATCTGCTGCTGAAGTATTGGGTTCCTGACACCACTGGACACCTTCAGAGGTTAATGTTGTATCATTAACATAACAAATGCAATAAAAATTCATTGGTGAAAACAATGACCAAAAGAACAAATTTGCATCATTACTGCATTTTTATATCTCACTGTGCAATTAACAAGAATTGCGATGTGAGCGAATGTGATTAGAGTAGATTGCATCCGAGTTGGCAGCTGTGCCATTGCTTGCTATAGGTCGCTGATTGCTAACCTGGCATGGTGGCTTATTACTGACAATTTATTGCCGTCGTCTTCTTTTCACATTTCTGTAACATTACATCGAGAGGAAATTACAACCTGCATCACTTGAAAGCGCTATGAGAGCAGTTAACTGACCCATGACTTCACAATAGCCGACCTCCGTAAATCAAACAGCTTTAAATTAGGGCCTTAAAGCTGATATTTGCCGCTTTGTGTACTGCTCTTTGTTTCATTATGTCACAGTCAAGGGCTTGACTCAATGCATCATGAGTCACTGCGGATGAGGTGAGCACCGATACTGCTGGGAAAAAAAATGAATAAATGATACATGTATTATCTGCTTATTGTCTGAAAGCCAGCTTTAGTCAGTTTGGAGAGAGAAAAGGTCACCATTGGTTAATTTACGTATTATATAACCAAAATGTGCCTCTCACTAAACATCTGTAGATTTGAGTCTACATCCTAAAGACGTGTATCAAAATCCAACATAATACATATTGGCTTTTAAAGTTTCTGGGATAAATAAACATGGTATTAGTAAGAATTATTACGAAACCTTTAACTTTGATCTTAGGTACATATACACCGGTCAACCACAACATTATGACCACTAGGTGAAGTGAATAACATTGATCATATTGGTACTATGTGATGTTCTGCTGGAAAACCTTGGATTTTGGCATCAGCATTGATGAGACTTAGACACCCAAATAAACATTTGTCCCAGAACAAGCACACTCCCTCATGCAAATGGAAATCCCAAATGTCACTGGCCTACCCCTGCAGGAAAATGCACCCCACCACATGGCAAAAACATCAAACAATCAGGAACATCTTGAGGGACATGACAATGGCCCAAGATGTTGATTTGACCTCCAAACTTCCTAGACCCCATTCTGATCAAGCATCAACAGGATGCAGTGGAACAAGTTTGATTGACAGAGGCCCCACTGCACAAGCCAGAGTACCCAAAGGATCCACTGCCAACGTCCTGGTGCCAGACCCCATAGGACACCCTGAGAGGTCCTCTTGTCCATGGCCAATGGTTCAGAGCATTTTTGACCACATAAGGGGGACCAACACAATATTAGGCAGGTGGTCATAATGTTATGCCTGATTGGTGTAAGTACAATTTACCCAACATTTTGGTTTAGAGGAGGATATCCTTATCACAACATTTGGTCTTTAATTTATACTTCAGGAAATTATTTACGTATGGGCCACACCTTTGATACTTACATTTTGCTCTCAATAGTTTAAATTAGGAAAATGGATGAATGCAGGACTTTTACTTTTTAATTGTACACTGTGAAAAAGCAAACTTTTTTTCCTCCACAATTAAAAGGCATTCATTTCACCTGAGATCATGTGTAGTTTTTTTAATATTCATGTATAAATAAAAATTTAATTACTCAGACAAAAAATTACTTTTTTTTTCTTTTTTCTTTTTTTCTTCTTCTGTTGATTGTCCTTAACTGTACACAATTCCAGAGATATATTTACAGCATAAACTTGAATTTAACACTTTCATCTAATAAATTAAAAGGAAA
>OMNN01051578.1:0-24938 GCA_900302755.1 Chromis chromis | reverse complement strand
CCCCCCCCATGTGGAAGTCACATCTGCAGCCAGTGAATGCCCACAGGATGGCCTTTAAACGTAGTTTTCTTGACGCCACGAGGGCCGGGCCACCTCAGCCTCACAGAGAAAAGGCCTGGCGTCATTCTAAAATAAGTCTGATTTAGTTTTAACAGGCCTCCGCATTTGCCCTTTAAGTGGCTGATGAATAAACATGAGCAGAGTTGGGGCGGGAACGGCATGGGGGTAGGATGAGAAGAGGCCCAGTATATGTGTGTGTGTATGCATTGGGTGGGTTTGGGGGGGGTATCGAGGGCAATAGGGGGAGCCTTTCTTCCCAGCAGGGCTGCATCTCGTTTAATTGGAGCACTTGTGGCACCATTACCTCCTTTACTCAAACACGTTACTGATGACAAAAGAAAACAGCGCTAAGCCTGCCTTTGTTAGCGAGGAGACTGGATGAGGAGATGGATTCCTCGTTGCTACTCATGTGTGGGAATCATCCACACTCCCACCATGAGCCGCTGCTGCCTTCATCCAATAAAATGCCACAGACAGGTGGGCAGAAGACGGAGCACATGGTTGTCTCAGCCGTCATCAGAAAAATGACGAACAGAAGGGGCTGCTTATCAGATACAGAAATAAACGTGTGTGGTGAAATTATATTTAGTATCTGTGCACCATCTTGCTACATCTATTGGTGGATTGCTTCTCTCGGTACAAATCTGCCACTGCACATTTCCACCCATCAATGTGCAGAAAAATACTCAGTGTATGACTTCATAGGAATCCTCCTGATCAGCTGATCAGCCGGTTGAAAAATGATTGACTCCAGCATACGCGTTCAGGCCTGTCGGTGACCTTGCTCTTTTGCTAGCCTTTGACACAAGGTCACGATGATAACGCTGGTCTTTAGCCTCATTCTGGTCACCACAGTGTCCCTAAGGAGCAATAAGGCAGTGACCTTTACCCTCAGTCCGACCCCAGTCAAGAGGGGACGCTGAGGGGCTCTTAAATGAGGGAGATAAATGACCTATTAGGCTTTGTATTAGTAAATCTTATATGTTTTATCCATTGTTTTATACAAAATGTTGATTTCCTAAAGCGCTTACATGTATTTCATAACTAAAAAATGGGTACGACACACATTATGTACTTACAACAGTTTATTAATAATTCTTAATTAATTTTCAAAATTACATTACCATTAAACTTTTCAAAACAGTATGACAAATAATCCACTGTGTACAATGTCTAAATGTACAAACATTTGCTGCTGACAAAATCATTTATTTCCAGATTGATAAAGTGGAATAAAAAACACATAACACTTTACTTTAACTGCATTTATGAGCAGTATTTAAAAACATTTAATAAGTGGTTTACGACACATTGTAATCATTATAAGTGTGTTAATTAATGTATTTGTCAATAAATATAACTGCTGTAAGCCCCAATAAGTTGAGATAATGAATGATGATATAAAAACACTTAAAAAGTGCTCATAGCTACACTTACACTGTCTTCTAAACCATTTATTGAGTGTTTGTGTATTTCATTAAGGTAAAGTGTTACCAAATATGTCACAGCCTTACTTAGTTCAAAAAAATAAAATAAAATCACAACTCTTAGTTTTTAAAATCCATAATCAGTCACAAGATAAATAACTCTCATTGTAAAAAATCTCCATGAAGACACAAAAATTGATTTAGGTTCTGTTTCAAAGGATGAGGTGTGACTTTGGAAATAAACAGGAAACAAAAGGAAGCCAAGAGCAAAACTTGCCTGAAAGTTCTGCGTGTTAAAGCTCCTGAAAGTGCAAGTTAAACTGTTTTGAAGCAAACATAATACAAAATGTGGTTTTAAATAAGGATAGAAGTTACGTTTAGGGGGAGTTTTAGTCCAGCGCTGAGCCATTACAAAAGAGTGTGATAAAGGCGGAGAATGATGAAGATGGAGGCCTAACATCAGTTCTGTTCCATGGTGAAATTTGACTCCGCTCTGGAAAAAATAACATTACATAATGTGTGAAAAACACTTTACTGAACTACCACTCATAGTATATATAGTATATGGGGTGGTTTGCATTTAAAATGTCTTTTATTGACTGAGATTCGGCCTGTAGATGTTCCTGCGCTTGTAATATGATCTCTCTACTGGGTGGATCTAATCTGACTGGAGGCCGCAGATCATTGTGTCTAATAGTATCATTTTTATTTCCTCTGTAAACACGACTTCTGTTCTGTAACTTCAAGGTCACTCTGAATAGCCAGACATGTGCAGCCGTGCTGTCAAACAATCCCCCCCTATCAACAAACTGCACAGGTGAGCTGCATGTACATGTTAACATTGAGCACATGGATCAGTTCCTCATAATCCAGCCCGCACTGAGTTGCAGCGTCTGTGTCTCTGTGGTGTCATGATACAACCACATCCTCACCTTGTGTTCTTATTTTATTCAACACTATGAAAAGATATTACCAACAAAGGCGCAGGAATCACAGTGTGCCAAATTGGGCTCTGCTGCCACCAAGAGGACACTGAACACAACACAGTCCTCCACAACAAAGGCAGTAGCTGCATTGTTTGTCTCCTATGAGAGCGGCACATGTCCACGACCAGAAATAAACAGATACTCACACATCTTTGTTAATCGCGTGGTTGTTGTACTGCAGGACTGGTGGGATGCTCTCCTCATCCTCTGGCAGCTGTAGATGAACAGAATTTAAACATACAAATAATTATCAGCAAAAATGTGATGTTTAGCTGTTATGTCGTGTCAATAAATGGAAAAATTGTGAGCAGTGTTTTTTGTAAACAGAGGTGATGGAATGACGGTAGCATATTTGGTGATGTAAATAATGGGTTGGAAAAAGAGCCTCAGGGCGAGAAACACAAAATAAGGAAATGTTTCCAACCTCAAATAGCATGAAACCACCGTTGCAAATCAAAATCTGTGCTCAATTTTATACAAACTTAACTAACTTACAAAATTAAGTTTTAAAAAAAGCTGTGTGAATATTTTATGAAATGCATCATATTTTTGTTAAACCTCTTAAAAGCAACACTCACATTAAATCAATTAAACATGTATAATCTTTAGATATCTTGAATTCATTCTGGAGCTGACTTGATATTGCTCTTCTTGTTTCAAATCTCTTTATAAATGTACAGATCTGTGGCTCACCTCCCAGTAGGGCTCATCATCAAAGCAGTTGTCATCTGCAGCATCTCCCCAGATGGGTAATCTTAAGATAAAACCTGAGAAGAATACAGTCAAAGTCATTATCCCCAACACACACTGCATGCAAACACACCTGTCTTATTCAAATGCAGCAACATCACACTTATTAACAAACAGTTATTCTGCTGAACTAATGGGTGTTTGATAGGCCGAGCAGAGGTGTATTCCCTACCGACGAGGATTCCTCCGCCTATACCGAAGCAGATAGCCACGCAGAGGCCTGCCGCCTGGTGACCGCCCTGCTTTGTGGGAACCATGTCTTTAAATTCACCCTCAAAGTCGAAGGTGTTAATCAGCCTTTAATGGAAAAAAAGAAGAGGGATATCACCATGTTGTCCTCTCAGAGCATAAAACACACATAAAACTACAATATTTCCTGTTCACTTGATGCTTGATCATCTTTAATCCATTTAATTAAAAAAAAAAAACTCACCCTTCAGCGCCATAAACCGACTCTGTTGCAGCTGCAGCAGTGATGGCCCCCACGATACCACCTATGACTCCTGGCATCGCATGGAGGTTGTGGATTCCACACGTGTCCTGGATCTTCATGTACTTCTCCATGAACGGCTGAAAGAGGCGTGAAAGGACGTTGCTTATGTTTATTTAAAAAAAAACAACGAGCCAGCCTTGTTTGACCTGAAAACAGTGGTGGCAGATTGAAGAAAATACCCTCTGTGCTCTTGAACAAATACAAAAAGTTTAAATAAATCAGCAAATGAAAAAAATGGGAAAATGTTGGGCACATTTTTATATGGCTGGAGTGTTATCAATTTCCAGCTACACACTTGTAAACAGTGGCTTATCTCATAATAGCTGGAACACAATGAAACAAGAGAAACTTTATACCGTGAGGTAGATATATCCCAGTGTGGAGAGGATACCGCAGCAGAACCCGACGATAAGAGAGCCATAGGGCATCAGCATGAACTCTGCTGCTGTTCCTACTGCAACGCCTCCAGCAAGAGTGGAGTTCTGGATGTGAACCTGAGAAACATTCACAAGAAATGCATTAAATACAGAGGAGATCATCTAAAGCATGCACTTACTGAATTATGTGTATCAGTTAGATTGCTGAGGTGGGACAAAAGTAATGCAAGTCATGGTTTTGCATAATATTCTGCTTCAGCATCTCCTAAAATCATATCGACGTCCATCACTGCTTTTCATTACCATGTCTAGTTTTCCGTGCTTCTGGAAGAGGCTCGAAATAGCCACAGTGGTGAGCACAGTGGAGGCCAAAGCCAGGTAGGTGTTGATGGCGGCTCTGTGCTGCCCGTCCCCGTGATCTGTGATAGCCGAGTTGAAGCTGGGCCAAAACATCCACAGGAAGAGGGTTCCTGTGCATAAAGCAGGGTGGAGATAGTGGTGAAACTAATACCTCCAAAATAAAGGGAGGTATTGTGACAACAACAAAAAAAACAATAAAAATCTCAGACTATGTGCAGTTATGTACTAAATCACACCCACCAATCATAGCAAAGACATCTGAGTGGTAGACGGAGCCCTGCAGACGGCTGCTCTGGTCCAGGTTTGGCCGGTAGAGCATCCATGATATGGAAAGACCGTAATATCCTCCAAATGTGTGGATCACCATGGAGCCTCCAGCGTCTCGGGCCTTCAGGAATGAAAATATGAGCATTAATTATGGGTGCAATGGTTACATTAATTATGCTGATAAATATTACCTCAAAAAATATAGTGCAGAAGGTCATCTAAAGCATACTGACCACATATTTTGTGTTTCTCCCCATTATCCTCCCCTTTCTATCATAGGAAGCAAGTTCTACCCCAACCCAACTTCTGTAGTGTCATGTCAGTGTCATACTATGAGACTAGAAGGATGCTACTAAGTTATTACTCTGCAGCAGGATGGTGGCATTAATTAGAAAAATATAAGCAAACAAAAATAATGTACATATCTAACATCTACATATGTTGCAGTATTTAGTTATATGCTCCTGATTTCAGAATATGAAGATATCTGTAGCAAAAGATGCACAAATTTGACTACATACAGTACACCCTATTTTTAATTGAGGTTTTTATTGAGTTTTAACACGAATGTCAGTATAGCCATGTCATGCTCTCTTTTATTCTAATGATACAGTAAAGAATCTTTCTTTAATTGATAGCAAAGCAAAAAATATTGTTACAACTTACATGTATGAGATCCAGGATGATATATTCCTCCACAGCGAACAATGTGATCCCAAATAATGTCAAAACCATCAGCTGGACCGGACTGACTTTACCCAGAACTGCACCGTAGGCAATTAAGCAGCCGGCCACACAGAAATCTGCATTGATCAGACTGAGGAGGGGGGAAAAAGCCAATCTGAAATTATTAGTAATCTGTAGCAGCCAATCAAGACTAGATTTATTTTTGTAGGAGTGCCCCTGTGTAGTTACTGTATTCTGAAACAATGGTAAACACATCTAGTTAACCTCTCTCTCTAGATACACGCCTGGATACACATATCATGTCTTATGATAAACAGTGGTTTGGCAGCACTTCAGCAGTATCATCATTTCTCATTAACCTGTGTTTCTGTTTATCTTCCAACCACATACAAATCTATCATGGCTGGAAATATCCATATATCAGTCAGACTGGTTTCACCACCTCACTTTTCTTCTCTGGAAACCATGCAGGTGGAAACATATTCCCAGGACAGGAATTAAACAAAAGAGGAACATCTGAATGACGTCACATGCTACAGATTTAAAGGTGGGGTCTGTTATGTAATATCACTGAGCCACAAGTTCACATTGTTTGTTGTAGACCAACATCAAAATGACTAATAAGAAGAGATCTTTTAAAATAAACTGAATGATTACTTTTCAACTCCAATTTTGATCTTCCCATCAGTGTAGTCCAGGGAGTGGAACCAGCCCTGCATCAGCAGCGCCCACTGGAGGCCGAAGGCAGCGATGAGGAAGTTGAAACCCACTGCACCGAAGCTGTACCGTTTCAGAAACGTCATCAGGAAGCCAAATCCAACAAAGATCATCACATGGACATCTTGGAAACCTAGCAGAAAGACAATATGAGGAGCATGATAAGGAATGAAACTGGAAAAAAGAGGAAAGGGTAGATGGGACAACATGGTGGCAATAACATAACATCAAGAACTTTGTGTTGTGGTGTAATGTTCTCCACTTCTTTGTGTTTATGTCCACTCTCTGTGTACACAAACACAAATCAAGTATAAGTAAATGTTCTCAGGGCTGCCCAGTGTGTGCCGAGTTATACCCTCTGTGGTAAAATCCATTGGCAAAAGCAGCATAAGTGAAGGAGAAGGTGAGAGGAAACATGAACTTCTTACACTGTGTCCACATCCAGTCAAATCAGAAGCAAGAAATCATTCAAGTTAGGAAATTAAATACATAGTTGGGAATTTAGGGATGATTTGCGAGGCAGCTAAAAGTGTTTTTCCTCCGTCATGTTGGGATATTTCCTCTCTTATTGAGTATTTCTCACAGCACTGTGGTTTATTCTATAAGAGCAGATTCAAGAGCTTAAATAACATAACAAAAGATGATTATTATTGTTAATTCTTGACTTTTTTCAGACTACATATCAGACAAAACGCATTATATGAACAATCAGCAGTTGCATTGTTGTACTCTTAATCTGATACTTATGGTTATAAAACCTATTATCTTCTAAATAATTATATTGAAACTACATAGTTATGAATGAATTGATATGACAGTGGAGAAATCATATACAGACAGTTTGCTTTCATAACATGTCATCTCTGTGCAGGTTACATGAGGGCATGTTAGCCAAGAGGGACAGATCATGTGAAGACTCAAGGACGTTACAGTGTGTGTATTTACTGTCACTTCATCATTACATGTTGATATGTTATGATGATACAAACATGACTGTGGAAAACGTGACGAGGACAAGGAGGCAACTTTAAGGTAACTGAAGGTAGTCAAGTCTCGTCTCTGTGCATCTGTGTACACAAAAAACGCAATATCGTTCCCCCAGCCCACATCAGTGCCACAGAAAGGACAACACAAAAGAGAAGGTTAAAAAAGTAATTCAAAAATATAATGAATAGAGATTGTTAGAAGACAAAAAAAAATAAAACATTAAAAAAATGGCAACACAATAGTGGAGCAGGAGTCAGAGCACAATATGTTAAAGTGCTTTAAAAAGTTCAGTTAGCAGCACAGTATATCAAAGTGCTAGTGCAGTGCATTTACACACCTATACCATATGCTAAACAATAGGAAGAAACATAAAAGTAACTTCAATTACAAATTAAATGCCTCAATTCCAACTAAGCAACTCAATCTGCCAAGCAAGGTTGTTAGATGTGGTTAAAAGCTTCAGAAAGAAAAAAGTGAGTATATACATTAACACTATTCACATAAATAACCACACATATTCAATCTAAACTGTTGCGTTGTTGTAAATGAAAATTTCCAGCCACAACCGGAACAGGTGGTTCTTCTCTGTGAGACGGTTCCAGTAATATCTGCTATATGCAGCTGACAACAATATGTGGATACCAGCATCAACCAGACAGTATTATTTACAATGAAACACTGCAACTCCCGGATACATCTCACGGCACAATGGGTTCCCACTGCACCATGAAACACTATAGTTTCCACAGAAATATGTGCAAAGAACAACCATCTGTAGTAAATGTGATAACACATCAGAGTGATCACTTTTTTTTTTTTTTTTTTTTACAGCCAACAAAGGTTTCAGATGTTTCACACTGTCCTGCTGTCAAAACCGTCAGTGGATGCTGCGTTGGAAAACAAGGATCTGTGACTTTAACGTGAGGGCTTATTGGTCTCAGACACTAAACTGTGTCAGGACTCACATTTATCATCTGACATCCAACACCTCATCTGAGATGGTTTCATGATAGCCTGACACCGACACCGTGGGCTGCTGTGTTAATGCACAGTACAGTACCACACCCAAACAATACACTCTCACACACCTTCATCCTATAATCCAAATAACCCATATGAGCAAAATTAGTCTTTTTTTCTTTTTTTATCCAGACAAAGACAAGTCAACTGAGGTTAAACTGGAAAAAGCCTCAGGGGTGTCAATCCGCAGGGGAAATATGCACCTGCGAGTGTCAGATCCTTGTCAGCATTGTGGGAATAATCTGAAAGGTCAACACAATCTGACAATCGGTAACTCAAGTAGAAACATTTTACTACAATGAAAACAGATAATTTACAGCCAAGTGTGTAGAAAATGATTAAACAAACATCTAAATGTGCATAGATGTGGATAAATCTAAATATTCATTAATGGTTTAAAGACATGAGTAAAGATTTAAGTGCTCTTAGATTAATAAAATAAGAAGTAAAAGTGATAATTCAGAAATTATTCAAAATGATCATTTATATTAGAGAGTATAATAGAAAAAGATAGAAAATATGAAGTCACTTACTTGGATATCTGAAGTAGAAGTCGTTCTCAATGTCACTTGGTATATTATTGTTTTTTTTGTGCTCTACCCAGTGTGTATCCGATTCCTCGTTGTATCGGATAAAAACTCCAAACAAGATGATCATGGCCGTCTGCCACACAATGCAAACCGCTGGAAGACTGAGGCGAACATTGGTGTTTTTTGGACGGTCGCACAACTCCCTGAAGCTCTGGACAGCACCCATTGTTACTTTAAAGCTTTTCGAGTTTTCTGAGGTGCCTCTAAGCAGCTGAATTATTCAGGTGAGCTGCCTTCTGCAAAATGTGACAGACACTGTAAAGGCCTGAGCATCTTAAGTTCAGGGTGGGAGTCAACTGTGAGGACACGACCACAGCCACTCCCTCCACATGGACTCTTTTCAGCTGAGGACACGTGCTTCCATGATATGACATGTAGACAATTTACATTTTAATGATTATATTTTCTATCCTAATATTTTAATACACAACAAAATACTGTAACATCAAATTCTTCTGCTACTACAGATTTGTGATCAGAAGGAACACGCTTTGTATCCTGATGAAACAGGAAAAACATGACACATTTTACACACAGATTATGTTGGTTGTAGTCGTCTTCTTAAGGTACACAAGCTTGATGTCAACTAGAGATTACTCCCTTTGAAATAATCCTAGAAACTCCTCCCTTAACACAAATACTGCTTACATGTGAAAGACAAGCAGTTATTTTTGGAAATGTCTCATTAGCAAATATAAAGACAAGCTTCTATAAAACCTGTGATTTTAATTTCCTTACTTCTAGTCATGAAGTGGAGACGTTCCCATCTCCTTTGCACGGGGCTGCTCCTGTGAAGCATTAACTGTAAATAATGTGTATGCGTGCTGGGCCCCATTAGAAAGACGCATGACAGGTTTGACTCAGTCAACCATCACAGATGTAGAGTTCAAGGTTGAGACAAGTGTCCAGTGTTGTTTTGTTTAGTTTAAAAAAAGCAAGTCTAGGCTATTTGCTCTGCACTTTTGTACAGTCAGATTGTAATATTACCAATTTACATTGACATCTGTGCCTTTATTTTGAATTCAAGGGCTTAAGAATTCAGAAAACATAAAAAGTTATAGCTGTAGTTAAAACTGGAAAAATTCATCTGCATGAATTAAAATGATTTGATTTACATTATGGACATTTGTTGAGGGTGTTGGAACTAAAACTAAACAGAGGGCTACAGTAATTTGGACATAAACATTAGAGATTAAGCTCAGGTAAACAATTGTGTTTTATTAACAGAGAACTATTTTATGTGGGAGAGTGTGATAAAGGAATAGTTAAAATATTATTTTTGTTAAAAGTTTGTAGCTTGATAACGCTCATGTCTGTTCAGTAAATATGCCACAAGAGCAGCCAGTTAACTCATTTTAACCTAAAGATGGAAAACAGCTATCCAGACTCATGTTATATCTATTTTTTTTTTATACATTCAAAAACAGAAGCGTGAAAACAGCAAGTTGACATCTTTTAGAGGGTTATGTGACACACTATTTCTGGGCTTTATGCTAAGCTAAGCTAGCCAGTTGTTGGCTCCAACGTATTTCCCAAAATGTCAAAGTATTTCTTTTATATGTAGTAACAATTTCAGGAACCTTGCCTATGTTTATATATACATACGCTGTCTCTTATAGCGTTCCCAGCAGTTTCTTTCTGACCCAAAGTGTTCTAAAGCCTCTGTCTCTTTCTCACATGAAGATTTCCTGTAACTTCCTAGGGTAAACTTTCCCTTTTGAGTTTGCACGACTTAACATTCACAACAGGAACAGGGTGAATGTATACACATGGATGATGATCCAGACCTACCTGTCCTGTACTTGTATGTCATGTATGGAAAAACAAATACACAGGACCTGAGAAAACATAGCTCCTTAAATGTCATTTGCTTGTCGCGTTCTGGTGAAACTGTGATGACTAATGGACACAGGGAGAAAAAGAAAAAGGAAGATCACAGGCGCGGGTTAAATATTCCACAATAAAGTGCTTAATATCAGATAATTTGGGTCCTAAAATCATTACTGATTATCACTTAACTACTTCAACATTAATATAATATGATAATTAATGGAGGGTGATGCACAAAAAATCATATTTCCAGCATTTTGAGGTCAATATTTTATAGTTAAACTGCTTTTTAGTTGGGAAAAGATTGTCATAAACGCATACCAAGCACCTTTTTACACAGTATACAATATACGTGAGTAAGAGGTGGCAGCAGTACTTCTAAGTGTTCACTATGGAAATCCCATTATTTACAGCATGTATCATATTTGTAGCAACTAAACAATCTAAGCAGAAGAGTCCTGTCGTGATTAGACATCAGACTGGTGAACAAGCCCTGAGGTATGACTGGATAATGGCCGTAAAGGTGGCTCACAGCAACGATTATAACAGATGTCCTCACTTATTAAGGCGACGCCAATGATCCAGACAGTGCTCTAATTTCAATACTGAAAACCACAGAGCACAGAACAGAAAACCAGACATTTAAATGAGTAAATTGCACACAAAAAACACACAAATCACTTAAAAATACAACCAAGATTTAATGCTTGTGTATTTTTGCTACCAACTGGCAAATGCCACTTTATTAGTTACACCTTGTTAGTATCGGGTTGAGCTGCCTTTGGAGTTCAGAACTGACTTAATTCTTCCAGGTATTGATTGACAAGGTGCTGGACACATTTCCAAGAGATTTTTGTCCATAATGACAAGACAGCATCACACAAATGCTATAGATTTGTAGGCAGCTGCACCTTCATGGTCTCCTGTTGCGCCTCAACCTAAAGGTGCTCTATTGGATTGAGATCTATTGACTATGGACACCATTAGAGATCTGTGAACTCATTGCTATATTCAAGAAAACATTCTGAGAAGATTTGAGCTTTGTGAATCGACTGCTGAAAGTCGCCTTTAGAAAACTGGTACACTGTAATCATAAAGGGATGAACCTGATCAGTGACATGCCTGAATACACTGCTGCATAGATATTGTATTGAACAGATCTATCTACTGCAGTGCAAAGGTCCTAATGACTGAAAAGCGATTTAAAAAGTGCTGTAAGGTGCATTTATCATAAACAGACTATGGCACGATCAAAATGACTGCAAAAGACATACTATCTAACCATGATCTCACTGGGAGAAAAATAAGCGAGTCAGCAGCTAAACATATAGATCAATGCACTGTTGTTCACTCACCAATAAGGAACCTCATTATAATGTGTGAGCAGGTATCTATGCTCGCTGATCTTAGCGCTGCTACCTTGGTGATGTCACTCTGGCAGATGATGTGCTCTTCAGGGATGGCGTGTAGCTTTGATTCACCGCTGAAGTGAATTTGCATCTCCAGATTCAACAATGATTTTAGAACCTCATAATACCCAATGAATTTTTTTTGCTTTCCTTGAAGAATAAGGTTAAAATGTGAAGTAAATTTTGACTCATTGTGCATATTTCATTAGTGCAGCAGGAGTCCTAATAGGAGTGTTGGCGTGATCAATGCTTTACTATGTTTTACTATGTTATTCTGAGCTGATTAAACCTGTAAGGAGGACATGCTAAATGCTGACTGCTGTTTCTGTACATTACTAGCAGCATTGTTAGTGTACATGCCACTGGCTGAGACCTGTGACTGTTAAAAGAAACCAGAAAAAACTTGTGTATTAGGCAGCAAATAGGGATGGCTACTGAGTTGTTTCTTACCTTGAAGTCTTTCTCAGTTGTTTTTTCACATTGCTGTCGGCATCATCAGTGATTTTCAGTTTACACAACTTTGATTATCCCACTTTTGCGACTGTTTCTCTTTGCTTCACAGGAATAGCCTGAAGGCAACACATGCTGTGTTGTTCTAACCGCATTCTCTTAAATGACCACTAATATACACTCTTCAATACATCAACCGGATTACCTTTTCTTTGGTAAAATGTCCCACCATGCTCTTTATGTTATTTTATCAATACTTTTTTTTTTTTTACTGCAGATATTCTAAACGCAAATCCTCAGATGTTACAAGTAACACTGATGATGGCCCTGTTCCAACAAGCCTGAGCTTCTGATTTGACAAGCTGAATACTATGTTGTGTATTGGCAATGACTGCATCAAAGACAACTGAGAACTCACAAAGATAATAAAATGTGTTTGACATTTTATTTGATACCAGTTTTGATACATTAATTAGTCAATCAAAGCACACTGTCATTTATAAATACAATTATGGCAACTCTTAACATTTGTAATCCCCTTTAGTGTTTAGCGAAGGCTTTGAAACATATTCAGGTGTAATATTCAGTGAAGTGCAGGATATGAGATTCAGCTCTCAAAATAATCACAATCCACTGTGAAGATATTCCCTCTATTAATTCATTCAAGTCAGACAGTAAAAACTATGAAATACATGTAGCTTTCAACCATGTTGATCTGCTCCTGGAGCACAAGATTTACCACGGCTCTGACATTATCAATGCATTATAAACTAATTAAATGACTCGTAAGCTGCTGCTCCAACCTGTGAAACTCATCATCAGGCAAAAGATACCTCTGTATTATATCGATGACATCTTTCTCAGTCGTGAGCTCGTAGTCCTTCTTGTTCTTAAATGGTAAATGTCCAGCCAGCTCACAAAGAGCCACATTAAAGGCAGACTCCTCTTTGGCACCGAAGCAGGATATTCTAGGCCATACAGCAATACGCACACCTTTTCTTGAACAGCGATCTTCTTCACTCTGTCTGCGATCAGATGGTGGACATCCTCTAGTCAGGAACAGGTTGTGAGCAATATTATTGCCCACAAGAAAGTCTGTGACTTGACAGATGACTTTTGCTACTTTCTCCACCTCCTCTGATTCTGTGTAAAACAAATAGCCTCCAGGGAAGTCCAGCATGTGATAAAATCCCTTTTCAGGAACCAAAGGCTTAACTGGCATGGATTCTATCTTTAGTTCATGGGCATGGTAATATCCATGAAGGTGTAAATGATTGACGGACGCAAACGCTCCAAGACTGTTGAACCCAACACGAAAACCAGGGTCGGAGCTGAGGAGCACAGATTCAATACCAACCTGGATAGCGAACCTTGTCAGGATCTGAGGGAAACAGCATGAGGGATCTGGAACAAAGACACAATGTCCAAACTCCAAAGGGCTGACATTGACCAAAACCACCATTCTACAGGGTTGAGGTAACCGTCCATTGTCAGACAAAGCTGTGCCTCCCTCCATGTCCTTTATCATCTCAAATATGATTTCATCTGGATTGATTTTGTTAAAATTAAACTGCCTGACATTGAACTCCTGCTGAATGCTCAGTATCTCCTGGGGCTTTCTTCTCTCTAGTCCTCTCTGAATATTCAGCTGAGCCACAAAGCCATGTGGGCCTGGCAGGATGCGAGTTTGTAAATCACCCAGGTGGTAGCGGAAGAGACGCCTGTCCATCCTGTCCGTCCAGCCAGCTTGGATGGTTGCGTCGAACTTTGTTGGTGGTGATGATGCCGTCGCTGGACTGTTTCCATCACTCCGGCGCACATCTGTGACAAAGTCCTCGTGGTTGTACGCGAACTGGAGAGGCATGGTTGGATCTGTTCAGGACCAGTGAGACAGGGAGGCATGAAATCTGACAATAGAGTTCACTGTGGGAGGTCAGTTAGGAGTCATCCTGCTGAATCATCACAGAGCCTGGTCACATGTGGAGTCATGAATGAACATTAACATGAATTACTCTGTTCTCAGTGGTATTGAACGCATGTGTAGATCCTCAGTCATCCATGTCATGATCATCCTAAAAGCTTTGGTAAAAAGCAACTGGACCAGAAAGAAGTTGCTTTTTACTGAAGCTCTTAGGAGGTGTCATTGATCAGTTTATTTATTATATAAAACTAGTGAACATTTCAAATTACAGGTTGACATATTCAGAATGATTCAAAAACCTAATAATAGTAATGTTTACTCTCACATAAGATTGAGCTGCAATGATTAAGTCGATTAATCACCAACTATTTTAAACAATCAATTAATCAGTTTGAGTACTGTTGTACTAGTATTACATATCTTTGGATTGTGGAAAACAAGACATTTGTGGAAGTCATTTGGGCAAAAACTGATGTTTCACCATTTTCTAACATGTTATAGATTAAATAACGACTCAACTAATTGACACTGATTATAATCAACAGTTACAGTGCTAATATAAGACAAGAAAACCATAAACGTTCACATTTTAAAGCAGTATTAAAGTGTATATTGACATTTTTATATTTTACTTAAATTCTTGATTAAATAACTGACTAGTTGTCTGGGTAGAAACATTAAATGCTTTCATACTAACAAAGGTTTGTGACAGAAATCAACAGCCTGCTATACATATCACAAAGAAAACAGATTTTACACACAGTTGTGCTAGTTTCATTCAATAGTTTCCAAAGACAGAAGCATGAGTTTCTTTCTTTCCTTAATTTTATAGCAGACTCACCTCTTTATGTGGACACCGAGTCAAAGTCAGCGTCTGGACACCGACAGCAGATTTAACAACTTCATAAAAAAGGCACAACTAACTCTTATTCACATTCTCTAAAATGTTTTTACCCACATTTTCCCAACGCCGGTTAGCTTAGCTGGCTGTCTTCCTTAGCAGCGTGTTCTTCTTCGTCGGTGTTTATTGATCAAGTTCCGCTTCTATTTTGGTTTTCAGAATAAAAGTTCTTATTGATATGTGTATTTGCATAATCACCGAGTTGAGCACATTTTATGTAACATGTTCATATAACTGTATTTTAATATAGACTTATGTATTCATCTGATTTCCTTTTAGGTTGATAAGTGGCAGTAGATGGTTATAACACACTGACAAACACAGTAATGTCCCATCCTGTATCACTGCAAAGTTACCACTTATACTAATAAAAGCATCCATGAATTATTTTGAAACCCTGAATTCCACCTATTGTTGTATGGCTGACTATTTGTTCAAGGCAGCTCTTCATTTAATATGTGCCCATTTATAAACCTCCCACCCTCCAATGACCACACACACACACACACACACACACACACCAAGGTCATTTTTAGAGGCTATCTAAACTGTAAAGTAATATGTTAAGCCCTGTTGCAAAATGAATAACAGGAGCACAATATTTAACTGTTGAGCAACTTTCCAGTTTATCCTTGCTGACCCATGTAGGCTAAACTAACTTTGAAAGAATGAGCAGCTGTCCAATCAGGCGCCATGCTTATTTTAGTCACTGCATGCTTTTGGAGATAAAGCAGACAGTGACTGGCAGAGCTGTGTATGTCTGCCTCAGAGTTTTGGGACTTCCAACACTAGATGCATCTTAGTTAACCAAGTGACGACCCGGGATAGCTGAATTTTGAGTTCAAATTTATTTCTTATACATTTGGTGAAGTAAGAAAAAGGATGGAAGCAGGCAACAATGAGGTAAGTACAGTTCTGGTTGAATACTTCAGCAATAACATCTTAAAAGTTATAGTAATAGAGCACATAATCAGCTAAAAAAAACAAACAGAGGAATTACTTTTAGTTTGGTGATCTTTCCTTTTAGTGTCATACTAAAGTGAAATATTAACTGAGAGCATTAAGAGTTAGATAATAATAGACTTTCATCTGTTTAGCAGAGCAGATGGCAGTCTGGTCCACCGTGCCTCCAGTTATTTTTAACACCATCAAGTGTCTCTGTTACTAACACACTCACTAAGATGGCCTACAAATTTGTTGTTTACACGTTTGTCAAAGTCCTGTTTTGATTAAACAGGCAATGTATAACAGATTTTAAAGTGGACATAAAGCTACCATCTATTTCCAACTAACCAAACAACATAACAGTCTTAGAAAAAAGGGAGAAAAAAACATATAGCCCTGATTAACACTTTGCTTGTCTTTAATTTGACTTTCTCTGACAGTTTTGTGACGTTCTCTCTTGTAGATGGGAAAGAAAGCAGAAAATGAAGCCCACAATCTAAATATAAATATGACTCAGGATACTGATGCAGAGGTTTCCCATTCGTCCCCCACAGTCACTGTCCAAGGTATGCCCTGAATTCATCCTGTCATTGCGTAGCCTAGATAGTGTATATTCATACTTAAAGTAAGATTTAAAAAAAAAAGTGGTTCTCAGACATACATTGTTTTGACCTAATTAAAATACAGAATGTCATATTTTTCCTATGGGCTAACCTTTCAGAATACACAAAAAACTAAATGCAAATGAAATGATTTGTTCAGATTTTAATTTGGATTTACTCAACAGAATCCACGTTTAATGAAATGCATAACATATGAGGTTCTCTGCACAGTGATTCCATCTAACAATACATTTATTTAACTCTTGTTTTTCCTCACTCCAGGTCAGTCTGCTGCTTCTGCAGAGGTCCAAGCCGCCTCTGCCACAGATAAGGAAAACGCTATTAAGCCAAATCTCCAGATAACTTTTAACACGTTCACTGTAAAGAATGGTGAAGATCTGAAAGTAGAGATCCCCATGTCTGGGCATCCAGCACCAAAGATTGAATGGAAAAGAGACGGGCAGGCAGTTAAAGAAACATCAAGGCTGCAGCTTTCAACTACAGCATCATTAACAGTCTTTCATATCCGGCATGCTGCCAGGGAGCACTCTGGTCAATACTCTGTCACAGCAAGCAACAGTGCTGGAAAATATACAGGAGAAATCAATGTGGTGGTTCTTGAAAAGCCAGATCCACCCACAGGTCCTGTAAGGATTGATGAGATCAGTTCTGACTATGTTACCATCTCTTGGGAGCCACCTGAATACACAGGAGGCTGTCAGCTAGACAACTACGTGGTGGAGAAACGGGAAACTACAAGCACAGAGTGGCAGACTGTGTCAGCAACAACAGTAAGAACCACAATCAAAGTTACCAAACTGAAGACAGGAAGCGAATACCAATTCAGAGTGTTTGCAGAAAACAGGTATGGAAAAAGTGCTGCAATCACCTCTGCTATTGTGATTGCTCAGTATCCATTTAGTGCACCTGCTGCTCCTGGAACCCCTTTTGTGTCAACAGTGACAAAGTACAGCATGGTGGTGGAATGGGAGCCTCCGGTCAGAGATGGAGGAAGCCCAATCGTCGGCTATCACCTTGAACGTAAAGAGAAGAACAGCATTTTGTGGACAAAGCTAAACAAGTTTGTTATAACTGACACACGCTTCAAAACAAGCGGTCTGGAGCAAGGCATCGAGTATGAATTCAAAGTCTTTGCTGAAAACATAGCTGGACTCAGCCCATCTAGCAAAATATCTGAATGCTATGTAGCAAGAGACCCTTGTGATCAACCTGGTAAACCTGAAGCTGTTGTCATTACCAGAGAGAATATCACACTTCAGTGGGCAAAACCCAAGTATGACGGTGGAAGCACCATTACAGGGTATGTTGTTGAAAAGAAGGAGCTCCCAGATGGCAGATGGATGAAAGCAAACTTCACCAACGTTATAGAGAATTTGTTCACAGTTACAGGTCTGACAGGAGGCCAAAGTTACGAATTTAGAGTAACTGCTAAGAATGCTGCTGGTGTCTGGAGCCCACCATCAGAAAGTATAACCATCATTGCTCAGGATGTTATTGAAGGTCCCACCGCATCCATTGATCCCAAGTTTAAGAGCACTACTGTGGTTCAGGCTGGAGAGACATTTGTTATTGATGCTGATTACTTTGGGAAGCCTCTTCCTGTAGTCGCATGGCTGAAAGATGGAAAAGAAATTGACAAAGCTACACAGAGAATGGAGCTCAAAAACACCCTCACTCATACAACTCTGACTGTCAGGGACTGTACACGAGTGGATGGGGGACATTATATACTGAACCTCAGTAACATTGGTGGAACTACATCTTTTCCAGTTAATGTGAAAGTCCTGGATAGACCTGGTCCTCCTGATGGACTTCTGAAAGTGAAAGTTGTCTCTGCAGAGAAGTGCAATCTTCACTGGAATCCCCCTGTAAATGATGGAGGTGCTGGTGTTTCCCACTACATCATTGAAAAAAGGGAGACCAGCCGTGTTACTTGGACAGGGGTAGACGCTCATGTTGAAGCTGTCAGCTACAAAGTGTCCAAACTGGTACCTGGGAAAGAATATATATTCAGAATTGCTGCCGTGAATAAATTTGGTGTTGGGGAATTTCTGGAATCAGAGCCATTCATTGCACAAAATCCTTTTACAACACCTAGTGCACCTTCTACCCCTACCGCCAGCGCTGTGACTGGTGATTCTGTGGTCCTTACATGGGAGAGGCCTGAGACAGATGGAGGGTCAGAGATTGATGGATTCATCTTGGAAAAACGTGACAAAGAGGGTGTCAGGTGGACTAAATGCAACAAGAGAAGAGTAAATGACCTGCGTTTCAGATGTACAGGGCTCACAGAAGGACATTACTATCAGTTTAGAGTACTTGCAGAAAATGCTGCTGGTGTGGGTGCACCCAGTGAGCCAAGTGAGTATGTAAAAATATGTGAAGCTACTTACCCTCCTGGTCCACCTACCAACCCCAAAGTGACAGACTTTTCCAGCAGTACTGTCTCTCTGACCTGGTCAAAGCCCATCTATGATGGCGGAGCAGCCATCAGTGGGTTTGTAGTTGAGATGAAAGAAGCAGCAGAAGATGAATGGATTGCATGCACACCAAGTACAGGTGTAGAGGACACAAACTACACAGTGAAAAGACTGAGAGAAAATGCAAAGTACAATTTTCGTATTTGTGCAATGAATGCTGCTGGAGTTGGAGAGCATGTGGATCTACCTGGGACTGTGGTACCAGCTGAAAAATTAGAAGCACCGGAGATTGAACTAGACGCTGCCTTGAGGAAGATTGTGAATGTTCGAGCTTGTTCCACATTACATCTTTTTGTTACAATCAGAGGAAGACCAGAACCTGAGGTTAAATGGTCAAAGGAAGGCGGAACTCTCAGTGAGCGTGCTCAAATTGAGGTAACAAGCTCCTACACTGTGTTACTGATTGAGAACGTAAACAGAAATGACACTGGAAAGTATGTGTTGACTGCTGAGAACTGCAGTGGCTCCAAATCAGCATTCATCAACGTCAGAATATTGGACTCTCCTACTGCACCTACAAACTTAGAAGTAAAGGATGTAAAGAGGGATTCTGTGTCCATCTCTTGGGAGCCGCCCATCATTGATGGAGGAGCAAAGATTTCTCACTACATTGTAGAAAAGCGAGAGGAGGCCAGGAAGGCATTCACAAGCGTCTGTAGCAACTGTGTGAGGAATTCATATAAGATTGACAACCTGCAGGAAGGATGCTTCTATTATTTCCGTGTCCTGGCAGTTAACGAGTTTGGCACTGGACTGCCAGCAGAGACCGCTGATGCTGTGAAAGTGTCTGAGGTCCCTCTGCCTCCTGGCAAAATCACTCTCAGTGATGTCACTTGCAATAGTGCAAGACTCTCTTGGGAGAAGCCTGATCATGATGGAGGAAGCAAAATTACATGTTACATTGTAGAAATGCAAGCTAAGGGGGAGGAGACATGGACAACATGTTCAGAGAGTAAAGCGCTAGAAGTGACCATCAATGGGCTGACAAAAGGAAAGGAGTATTTCTTTAGAGTGAGTGCTGTGAATGAAAAGGGACAGAGTGAGCCAAAGTCCCTGCTGGCACCTGTTACAGTAAAAGATACGAGTGCTGGGCCTGTTATTAATCTGCTGTCCAACTCATTTAGTGTAAAGGCGGGAAATGATCTAAAGATTGATGTTCCATTCAAAGGTGTACCACCTCCAACAGTCGCCTGGACCAAGGAGGGAAACCTGCTGAAAGAGACAAGCAGAGTAAATGTGCACACATTCGACACAACATCTCAAATCATTATCAAAGATGCAACTAAACTGGACGTGGGTGTGTATGAAGTGACCCTGACCAACTCTGTTGGAACCACATCTGCGGAAATCTTTGTGAATGTTTTTGAAAGACCTGGACCAGCAAGTGACCTCAGTGTGGATGAAGTGAGTGCTGACTTTGTGTCTCTGTCATGGCAGCCCCCGCATTACACTGGTGGATGTCAAATCAGTAATTATGTTGTTGAGAAAAGAGACACAGGCAGCACAATATGGCAGACTGTGTCAGCCACAGTGGCAAGAACATCAATCAAAATTTCCCGTCTGACACAAGGCACTGAATACCAGTTTCGTATTGCTGCAGAGAATCGCTACGGAAAGAGCCACTTTGTTGAGTCGGAACCTGTTGTTGCCCAGTATCCCTTCAAGCCACCTGGATCACCAACTAATCTCCGTGTTGTGCAGGCCTCAAAATCTGTAATGGTCATTGCTTGGAGCACACCAGACAGTGATGGTGGCAGCCCCATTATTGGTTATCATATTGAATGCAAAGATCAAAGTAGTATTCTGTGGACAAAGTTAAACAGAGGCCCAGTGACTGAAAACCAGTACAAGGTAACAAGTGTGGAAGAAGGTCTGATATATGAGTTCCGGGTCTGTGCAGAAAATATAGCAGGTGTCGGACCCTGCAGTAAAGCCTCTGAACCTGTAGCAGCAAGAGACCAGTGTGACCCCCCGTCCAACCTCACAGTCACTAATATAACTAACGCTTCAGTTTCGCTTTCATGGAACAAACCAGAATACGATGGTGGGGCTAAAATAACTGGGTACATTGTTGAGCGCAAAGAACTGCCAGAAAGTTGCTGGCTTAAATGCAACTTCACAAACTTACTGGACACCTTTTTGGAAGTCACTGGACTCACAGAGGGCGAACAGTATGATTTTCGTGTAATTGCAAAAAACGCAGCTGAGCTCTTCAGTGCACCGTCTGAAAACACCGGACCTGTTACAGTGCAGCATGATGTGGAGCCACCCAAAATTACCTTGGAGGACAAATTTAGACAAGCGCTGGTCGTCAAAGCAGGAGAGCTCCTAAGAATAGACGCTGACATCTCTGGCCGCCCAAACCCAACAGTGTTTTGGCTGAAGAATGGTAGAAATATCTGCACCAAGGGAAGGGTTGAGATAACCGCAACAAAGACGCATACTTCTCTTCTTATCAGAGAGGGCGTGAGGAAAGACTCTGGGCAGTACACATTGACTCTGCAGAACACAGGTGGTACCACATCTAAGACTATAATCTGCAAGGTGCTGGACAGGCCAGGACCACCTGCTGGAACTCTGGAAGTGTCTGGACTGTCAGCAGAAAAATGCACCCTGTCCTGGGGACCCCCCCATGAGACTGGCGGTGCTGAGATCATGTACTACATTGTTGAAAAGTGTGAAACCAGCCGTGTTGCTTGGACCCTTGTGTATGCTGACATGATGGCCACTACTTGCAAGATAACCAAGCTGCTCAAAGGCAATGAATACCTGTTTAGGGTGAGGGCGGTTAACAAATACGGGGAGGGTGAGACTTTGGAGAGTGAGCCAGTCAAGGCCACAGATCCCTTTACTATCCCATCTGCTCCACTGGATGTTGAAGTAACAAGTGCAACCAGTGAAGCGATGACAATCTGCTGGAAGAGGCCTGCTTCTGATGGTGGGAGCCGAATCAGTGGTTACATTATAGAGAAAAGAGAGAAGCAGGGCGTCCGGTGGGTCAGGGTCAATAAGAAACCAGTCTATGACCTGAGAGCCAAAGCCTCTGGGCTGCATGAGGGATGTGAATATGAGTTCAGAGTGTTTGCTGAAAATGCTGCTGGACTAAGTGAAGCCAGTGTCCCATGCCCACTCACCCTGGCAGAGGATCCAAAGTTTCTAAGTTCCCCTCCAGCAAAGCCCTCCATAGTTGATTCATCCAGGTCCTCTATTACTCTATCATGGAATAAGCCGCTGTTTGATGGTGGAGCAGCAGTAACAGGATACAAAGTTGAATTCAGAAAATCAACAGAAGAGGACTGGACTGTTGGTGTTAATAACACAGATAAGACAGAGTTTACAGTAACTGGACTGACAATGGGGGAAGAATATGTTTTTACTGTTAGATCCATAAATAAGATTGGCACCAGTGAGCCCAGTCCCGAAACAGATCCTGAAGTAGCCACGGAGAGAGAGGAAGAGCCCAGGTTTGACGTCAATCCTGAGATGAGGAAGACCCTGCTTGTTAAAGATGGCGGCTCCTTCACTTTAACTGTGCCTTACACAGGCAAACCTGCCCCAAGTGTATCATGGGACAAAGCAGATGTGGATCTGAGAGTCAGAGGATTGATCAACACCACCAGCTCCGCCACCTCTATCACAGTGGAACAAGCAACACGCGATGATTCTGGCAAATACACAGTAAAACTGCAAAATGTTGCTGGGTCTGCCTCTTTGACCCTGAATGTGAGGGTTTTGGATTCTCCAGGTCCACCAAGTCACATAACAGTTAAAGATGTGACCAAGAACTCTGCCACTGTTACCTGGGACATCCCTGATAATGAGGGAGGAGCTCCAGTGAAGAACTACCTCATAGACATACGGGACATAAGCAGAGTGGGTTGGACAAGACTCACGGACAAATGCCGTCGATTGTCCTACAAGGTGTCTGACCTGGAGGAGGGAGGAATCTATTTCTTCAGAATCACCGCTGAAAACGAGTACGGCATTGGGGTTCCAGCTGAGACTAAAGAAGGGACGAAAATGATAGGTACAATCTCACAAAAATAAACACATCATTAGAACTGCTTTTATTTTGTATGAATAAAAACAACTTCTTATGCATTTGTATATTATTAAGCAAGTAGAACATATCTAGCATATTATTCTACAAGCTATTTAACATTACTTCTGTTTTATTTTTCTATTCCAGACACAACAGACTGGGAGACAAACGCAGGAGCTTAGGAGCTTCAGCTTAGTGCTGAATGAATCATCTCTTGATCACCAGACAACATCTCCATTGATTTCTTATCTACACTACATTCAGTTTTGTTTTAAGTAGTTAGTCATAACTATTTGTGGATTGAGTTCAATGAGAAAATATTTTATCAGTAAATTAATGCACTAATATTTAATACATAAAAATAGCTGCTGTTTTCAGGTATACTATTATGTTTTTTTTTTAAACTTTTAAAATGTTTATTAACTAGTGAACATAATGAATGGCAGATTTTATTTATAGAAGACAAAGACATTGATGCTACTGTTTGCAATAAAAGCACAATAAAATGAAGATGATAATGAAAGTTATTAGTTTTATTTTGGATATTTTGCTATTAACAATGGACGGAATACAGACAGTCCAAAATAATACTTTCACCTTGTAGTACTGGACCCTGAAGTATTAGGGGAATGGTAGATAGGTGAGGGAGACTGGCTGATGGAGGGGTGAGTCTTTGTTGTAATCTCTGAACAGTGAGCATAAATGAACCTGGATAAAAAGGCAGTGTTCAAAGCAAACCAAACTTCACCAGAGATACATAGGAGAATTGACCGATATACTACCAGGCAGGGATAGCTGACAATCTGGCAAAGAGTGGGGAACTGGTGCTCTATACTGCAGGGGGTGATTACAGAGATCGGACATTTACTTGTTTACTGTAAAATCTGAGCGCAACAATTAAATATTTCCCTTTTTTTCCGCCCTACAATCCAGTAAAGTGACAACACTATTGTATCATTAGAGATGGCAGGATTCTTGGACTTGGAAGTTCTTAAATTTATGCTATGAGGATACTTGTGACACTTAAATATACAGTGGAAACCAGAAGTTTACATACACTGCATAAAAAGACACATAACCATTTGTTTCTCATTGTCTGACATTCAATCAGACTAAACCTTTCCTGTTTTAGGTCAGTTAGGATTACCAAAATTATTTCTATTTGCTAAATGCCAGAATAATGAGAGAGAGAATTTTATAGAGATATTTTTATTACTTTCTTCAAGGTCAAAAGTTTACATACACTAAGATTACTATGTTTTAAAACTATTTATGAAAGTCCAGATGATGATGTCATGGCTTCAGAAGCTTTTGATAGGTTAATTGACAACATTTGAATAAATTTGGGGGCACACCTGTGGATGTATTTTAAGGCACACCTCAAACACACTGCTTCCTTGTGTGACATCATGAGAAAATCTAAAGAAATCATCCAAGATATCAGGAAGAGAACTGTGGACCTCCACAAGTCTGGTTCATCCTTGGGTACAATTTCCAGATGCCTGAAGGTTCCACATTCATCTGTTCAAACAATTATTTGAAGTAAAAACACCATGGGAATGTACAGCCATCATACCGCCCTCGGAAGGAGACGGGATCTGTGTCCCAGAGATGAA